>JAQIXD010001083.1:0-17749 GCA_034699985.1 Minunthozetes semirufus
TTGCCAAGGTTCCTGGGACCGGAAGTGCCCGTCAAGACCTCTACTCCTGGGTGGGGCCATTTGGTATGCCTTCTACTACTAGTTATGTGTATGTCTTCATGTCTTTATGTATTGGGTATCGATCTCTCATCTAATGATCCAAAGAATAGAAACCATTCCTCAAATGATTTCTTGAACTTTAGATAAGACTCTCATAAGTTGTTACGAAAACTTCAATTTATTGCAAATGAATTCTCATTCTCTGGAAATCATTATTTGTTTGAATTCAATATGTTTTTCAAAACATTTTTCTTTCTTTGAATTTAATTTCACTTCTTTTATCATTTTAATTGATTTCCGTGCGTTTGGTTCCGAATCAATTTGAAAATATGCGGAGAAAATAGATATAAATTTTATGTTTGAATACAATTCATACGGAATTCATAGCATTATTAGAATAATAATGACTTCAGACTCAAGAATATAATAGAGAGTATGTATTGAAACACTCTTTTGAAAACCTGGAATACTTTGATATCGATTGAAATTTTTATACATCCAATGAATCCCAGGGTTACCATTGAAGGCAAACTGTCATTAGACTCGTTTTTCATATTCAATGTCCAAACACAGAGTTCATACATAAGGTAAAGCATAAGTTTTCTGTTACTCTCTGTTGTCGTAAACAATAGTTTTGACGTAAAAAAGCCGAAACCAATCCTAAGGGGAATTTGTCTCTGAAAAAGATAGACTTGTTTTTTGCAAGAATACAGAATACATATACATAAACATTCTTTGGAGAGTTTTGCAACTCTATTGACACGAAATTCGACCTAAACTTGAAATATGTTGAACATCGGCATCGGATTCAGGGGATAGAGGGTTAGAGCGCATGTGTTTTTGGATGGTTTCCCTGTTTTGAGCACACAGTCAGTGCCAGTTCCTCTCATTTTACTCTTCGATCGCATTCTTTTGTATATAGTAGTGAAGAATGCTTTCATATCTGGTTCTATGCAGTAAAACCATCAGACAATGTTAGGCCACAACCACTGCTGGCGCTCACATAATATCAAATTCTGTTGAAAAGTTTGTGCAGTTTTTTTTGTTTTGCATAAAAAGGAGGAAATATTCTTCTAATGGAAGGACTAATCTAAGAGCAAAAGTTGTGCCGCAAAACTAATATAAGTTATCCATCAGTTGATTGCGTGAAGTGTTTTGTTGTCTGTTTGGGCGAACAGAGAGTATAAGTAATGCCAATATAGCCTACCTTTCCGTCATTGGATTCGTGTGTCGTTTGAGACTCACATCGACTCTCATTCTCTAAGAGCCAAACAAATTGAAAGTAAAAACGAATCTCTTCTGGAGATTGACTTCTTTTTTGTAGTGCATTACTATTACTATTTTGGCCTATCCTTTGATTGACTCATTCGGAGCGACATATTTTTTCTTGGATTTTTTGTGTCATCCGTTTTCTGTTCTGCATTATAGACAGCAATCACTCCATTCGTGTTTCAGTTTATTATAGCAATCAATTCAAACGGTTTTTCTCTCTTAATTTGGAGTATCATTTCATATCATTTCTCCTGATTTCCCGAACGGTTTGATTGATGCCAATCGATATGAAGTGCTACTCAATTGCTGAGACCCGACTCTACCTAAACCCAGTCCTAGTGTTCATTGTTCTCCAATTGACTATAGTTTTAAATACCGCCGAATCAAGTGCTAAACCATCGAATAAATGTAAGAATTGTTTTGTTTTTTAACACAAAAAATAATTTACTTTTTTCGCTCTATTCTTGTATTTTGTGTTAATTTTTTGCAACATTTGCTTTAAAACAAAAACCATTTCGACAAAAGACTTCATTCTTTATTCAGTCGGCCTTTCCTTTGCCATCCCTTTTGCGTTGCATAATATGAGTTTCATTAACACTAAATTAAACCCTCATTTGATGGCAATTTTTTTGGCCACACATTAAACATTAAACTTAGAGTATATATAAAATTAATGGTTATTACTCTTTATATTAATTGTTTTAATGAATGAAAAATAAAGCAAAACTTATCCAACCGTTAAATAATTTCTATTTAAGCTAATAGAGTGGTCCGGGTAATTGTGAGACATATATCAGTTATATCTGGTCGGAGTAGGCTTTGGCTGAGATATGAGTACTGATAGGAGCAGCTGTTGACTTGTGTGCAGTCATTACAGGAGATGATAACAATTTTTATTCCCATAATTATAGATATTTGTGATATATTTGTGACAAAAATTAGTTTTATTGACCATTACTTCAAATTACTATTGATTTTCTCGTTTTGGGTTAACAGCCATTCAATGCGATCAAACCTTCGACAGCCGCCAATCAAAGAACGGGACCTTCTCTTCGCCAAACTATCCCAATCCATATCCAACAAATGTAAATTGCCACTACCACTTCAATGGACAAGGAAAGGAGAGGGTTCAAATTCTGTTCACCGATTTTGACCTCTACAAACCTGGCGGTGAAATCAGCAGAGAGTAAGTACACAAACAAATCTTTTTGTTGAGCCCTCACTAAATCAAACATTTTGTAAATTGTCAATTATATGGGTAACAAACCCCGGGTAAATCGATGTGTGCCTAATGTACCATATAATGGACTATTCAATCAATATTATTGATATTCTAAAATATTTTTAACCTGATCTTTCCCAATATATTTGTTTCGATTTCATTCACTGGAAAAATCCCAGTTATTTAGAGCCTCGCATTACATAAGTATTATCTGAATTGATTTATTTGAAAGATCACCAAGATAATCCTTATCTTCCAAATATTGATTGATTTTATGTAAAATTATATCCCATTTATATATCGATTAAATAACATATTTGTTGTCTATTTTTAATCTACAAAAGCAATTGAAGCGAACATATTTTACAAATATACCAAATATACGAAATATACCTTGACAACTTACTAGAGCTAATATTTCAGAGTTTGCTTCTATATTAAGGTTGAATAATAAAGAATAAGACATTGGAAGGGCTGAAGAAAAATATCTAATATTCTATCGACAACTGACTTCTTCGAGGAATAGATTTTTATTTTATTTCTTATTTTTTGTGTTAGAGTTCAGTCATTCGTAAACATTTTCATATTATTGAAACACATATTATATAATATTTGTGAGGAATACTCCTTTATGTTTAATAAGAAAATCTATGTTTGCCAATACCTTTGATAAATTGGCTCTGGATTATCGGCTGAGGCTTTGTGTCACAAATAATTAATGGTATAAATTTGAATTTGAATTATTAAATATTAAATTCTTTGATCAATATTTTGTTTTCTCAAAGAATATATTTTTCACTCAAAGCTTCATAAATAATATTCAATTTTTTGATAAATTATATTCACGTAAAAGTTTAGCCGATTTTTTGTTTACAACAATTCGTTTGAAACGTAAAGTAGACTTCAATTTGATTTGTTTAATGGATTTTTACTTTTTTCTCTCCATTCAGTTCTGCCCCTTATTCTGTGCTCTCATTCTGTGCTCTTTTCTATTCCAGACCTTACTTTACATTTTAATCAAATGCCAATAACTAAGAGAAGGAAATGTAATGAAATGAAAATGATTTTCTTCTATAATATTAGTTACAAATGTATTATATTCTCGTTTATTCTGTTCCTAAACAACTAAGAGTAGAGAAAAATCTCTTATCCATTGAATTGTCGTTGTTTAGACTCAAACAATATCTTATGATTAGAGTCGAAGAATAGGCCAAACGATAATCAAAAGCATATTAAGTCTATTGTGTTGAAAATAGTGTATAATTTGCATACGAGTTACTCGTCTTTTATTATATGGTTTTTCCCAAAAACTTCAATAATATTCCGAAAAATTCCTTTTGAAAGGAATTTCTTCTTCAGAGAGAAAAGAATTATCTTTTTTCATGTCCTCAGAGGAGGACTACATTTGTCGGTTGTATTGCACACTATTTTTTCATTATTTAACTTAAAGATCAAAAGCACTTCTTTTGCTATTATTGCCGACAAAGAGGTATTTGTGACAAAGACTTCTCTAAATTATGAATTCTGTTGTTATGGACACAAATTGTTGCAATAATTTACTAATACTTCTTTGATGTGATGTTTTGTTTCAGTTGTGACGCCGCCGACATCGTTATGGTCTTCATCACAATCAACGGCCAAAAGGAAAGGGTAGACAACTTCTGCGGCAACGATTTGCCGCCTCAGCTCATGTCAAACGGGCCATCCCTAAGCGCCGAATTCAGAAGTCATCACTCAGTAGACTATGTGAAGGGATTTCGAGCCATATATCGATTCGTTACGAGTAAGTCCTCTCTCTTTATATTCAATCGTTTGATCGCATTAACCGCTGTTTTCCCGTTATCTGAGTCTTTAAATTTAGATTTACTATAATTTTGTGAATCGAAATCATAGTAAAGACGGTACTAAAGATGGTACTAATCTCTCTCAGTTCTTATATTTATTCTTAAGAATCGGGGTTTGTTCCCAAAAAAGCTATAAATTATTCCCCAATTGATAATCTGCTCCGACATAGGATTATGTACACATTTCTGTGTGGGGTAACCAAACTGTCTTTGATAAACTCTTCGTCAAATATGTATGAGACGATCTCGAGGACACTTTGGGGCACTTTCTATACAAATTGATGAGAAACTACAGGATTATTGAAATTTATTCAATCAATTAATCATTTGGAAGACAACCTCTGATACATTTTAGGCCACAATATTTCAGGCAAAGCCCCTATCCTTTGTTTATCCTTTGTATTTGGTTACCCTTAGTTTGCATGAGTAGTATTTGGACATCAAATTGATCTTAATTTATCTCTTCGTCTCTATATATCGATAATCAAAGACTTTTTCGACGATAAATAACGAGAGAACTAATGATAGGAATGAATAATAATTACAATATTTTTCGATGCGATAAGACTTGTATAGACTTTGCATAAAATTTATGAATATTTATCTCATTTTTATCTCTCGTTTATTAAGTTATTACAATTTATTCTATGAAATTGAGTTGAATTTGGGTTTTCATCGTTAATCCAATGGACCGGAATAATGATGAGTCGATCAGTACATCCATATAACTAATGATGGAAATTAAATTTGAGTTTTTCGTGCGGTTTATGTCGAATATCACAGAATTTTTCGGAATTAAAGTCGAAGTAAATTAACATAAAATGAAATCAAGCGATAAGAGAGTCAGTCGTTCCCTCATTTACTCTATGCGTTGGACAATGTGTTAGGAAAGGACTCATCACTGCAACCATTAGTGGACATTAATGTATTTCATCTATTCCCGCACAATGTTGTCAACACTGAATAAGGGTTAGCTCAGGAATAACAGTATCGCCACAGATATGGCCATAAATTATTAATCCATTCAATAATAGAGTCAAACAAAAATGCCATTCCTTGCTCTTTCAGCTCAGGCTCTCTATCTCCTGGTGTTATCTCAGTTCAGAAGTGGTTTATATATAATATGAACCATAATTTGTAGAATAAATGCCAAACATTAAGGAACACGAGTTAGCGCTTAATCTTTACGCTTTAAGGACTAGATTCAGGTCAACACCGACTGAGCTCTTCTCAACTCAATGTCTCAACTAATGTCTCATCCAATTATTGCTCGACTGGAATGTCTTATCAGAAAACAAAGAGACACTAATATTAGTCATTAGCCATGAATTCAAAGCTATTTAAAGGAGAAATTTTTATTAACAAACATTTGATTCGAAGTCTCTTTTGGGAACAAATTGTCCGCAAAATCATTGAATATTTTCCACTGAAATCGCAATTATCTGACGATTGATATAAAGGTTACTTCGATTCAGTCAAGTGTTTGCTCTTTCTTATGACTATTCATACAGAGGTGTCCACAACTGAATAATCCAGTTCAGAATGCAATACTTAATTTGTTCTTGATAAAAAATTTCAAACAGATAATGTATCACAATTCAGATAATTTAGAAAATAGAGGGAAAGGTTAAGATTAGAAATCAAGGTTAATACGAGTTTTCAATCTTGTTTAATGAAATTGATGTTCTCGATTAAATACCCCCCACTGGCCGTCTTGCATTTCGACGCTCTTCCTATCATTAAGGTCTGACACATAAAATGATTGTGTAATAGAGAAAGTTATAGTGATTGCACTCATCCCTATCCCTTCCCTACTCAGTATCGCATATTCGAATGCAAGAACTCTTATCTTCGAAAAGCAAATACTCATCGACTGTGAGAACAACTCTTTATCACGAGAAGTGAGTCTTTCCTCCACTCATTCTTTTATTGCATTGGCATTCAGTTTGGCACAAATGTCAGCCCTCTTTACAACTCTAACTATCCATGAATTCGGTTTCAATTTAATCAGTTCTAGAGTTGTGACAACTCATGAAAATTAAGGCTTTCACTCACGCCTTAACCCTCACAACTCCAACAGCTATTCAGAAATGTATTCACCATTTATTGTGAACATAAGAGTTGTGTTTTTCTTTCTCTATCCGCAAAACCCAACCGATTATTGCACAGAATTTCGTTCAACTTTGATGTTGAGCTCATTGTCTGTGACGTATGGCTCATCTATTATGTAATTGTCTACTAAAAAGTCATGTCTTTTTTGTTCGGATCAAAAAGAAAACTCATTTTAATCTTTATTTTTGTGTTTTTTGTGAAATGTTTTGCATTTATTCGCGTTTTTATCTAATTATATAACTTTTGTTTTGTATAATAAGTCAGTTTAGGTTCGGATCCAAAAACAAGATTAATTGGTTTCATGTCTTCAGAACTTCTAATTAAATATAAGTCTGTGTCAGTATTCAGATGATCAGGCTATCAAACCAAATCCCTTTAGAGCCAAAATGAACCAGCATTTTTGTAATTTTACCAAGAATTGCGACATTTTAATCAGCATATTTAGGAGTCTTTAGGGGTGTCCTAAAGGACTTCAATTTCTGATGAATAATGCGATAAAAATTACATTCAAAAGACTAATTAGTTTACTTCACTTTCTTCCTGGTTATAAAGACCCTGTTAATAATAAAAGACATGAAAAGACCGAAATGAGTTAATTCATGTCCTTTAAGCAGAAATTTTAATCAAATGTCAGAAATTAAATTTCCTTTTTTGAGCCCAACTTTTGTCAATTATTTTTCACTTAATTTGCATTTAATTCTTAGAAAATGTTTTACCTTTTCTTCTCATATTTCTGGTAATAAGAGTTTAAATGGTTTCCGAGAAGAATAGGAACCGATTTCTTTTAAAAATCTTCTTTTAAAAGAAATGGCTTTCCTTTCAAACTAATCGGTCGGAAACAAATTCTTTAGAAATTTATCCGAAATAAGTTTTCTCTCGATTTTAAAGCCCAGACATAGGATTATCTCAATTTTTCTCCATTACGAAAGATTAACTTTCATCTGCTCTTGTGTTTGGCATCAATTTTGAGCACAATCTATATTTCATGTACTGCCAGGGAATGCTTTTTCCCATTATGTTTCGCTTTTAATCCCCTGATACTTTTCATTTAAAATTTAACACTCTTTCCTTTCTTTTTAAAAGCTGTTGATAATTGATAAGAGTTTTGATCCGATTCTCTCTATTTCTTAATCCTAATACTTTTGAAGAATAATTCAGAATATTCTTATAAAAAAGTTATTCTGATTATTCATGTTTTTATCCTTGACTTGTGTTTCCTGTGAATAAAAAAGGTATTAAAACAGAATTTCTTCTGAATGGCATCCAAATGAGTCCTCTATTAAGACCAAAGAAATGATAATTTAAGGCATTTTATTAACATTTATATACTTAAGCGTAATATTAGACTAACTTAAAGTCATTTACAAAAAGTATATAAACATTTCGCCATTAAATGAATTGACTTTTAAAGTATATAATTTTCACGTCTATGTAATCTGTCTCTTGAGATTTCAATTGAAATTTTATATCATGGTAACTCCACTATTTTCACATTTCAATCTATTATCTTTGTTAAGGGTCTAATGTTTTGGAAGACCAGTGAAAATTTCTTGGTTTTGTTGATCATTTTACTATTTTGAGAATTTATTGAATGATAAAATATGAGTTTGCAGTCTAATAGTCGTTATTCTTATTTTTAAGTGAATACTTGTCGTGAGGCTATCATTACTGTTATGTCAGTGCAAAAGCTTTGGGCGTCTTTTGAATGAAAAATATTTTTTATCGTTTGAATGTTATTTTGAATGTTTTAGAGACAAAAATGTGAGTATTTATGGCATAAAATTCATATTAAACTGAAAATTGTGTCTCATTTCACACCAGAAGTGGAAATGAGAGCTCAGATAAAGGGAATTAAAAAAAGAGTGCCTCCAAAACAACATTAAGAGAATCTCATTAAGAATATTACAGAATATTTTTCATTCGTATGTATTGTAGTATGTATTGCCTCAAAGCCTATTGGAATCGATTGGAGTGTCTGTAAAGCCATTGACTGTTAACGAGTTTAAACGCAAATCTCATCTAATGATAGCATAATTAGAATAAAAACTTTTGCCGAAAGACATTAACAAAAGATTTTTTGTCTTTAATTAATAATTGAATTCATTTGTGTTAGACTTTTGTCCGAATCAATGGGTTTTTGTTTTGAAACTAATTATTTATTTAAAGGATTTTCTCCCAATTTTTTTGCCTCAGATTTTTGGACAATCATTAGTTATATTAAATTTTTTGATATATATTCTGAGGTTTTTAGGTTTTATTGTTCAATAAATCATAATTATCTGACTCTTTGATCGACACTCAACTACTTTTGGTCTTTCTTTGAGGCCCAGAAATTGAGTACAAAAATAGGCTGACATTTAAGAGAATCAATGTTTTGAATGAGTTTATGATAATTATATTGCATTTGATTATTATATTCTCACCTCTTATTTGTTATATAACATGATTTATATCCAGATTTTGCCTACAATTGCCTTACATATCGTTTTGAATCGTATGAATATTTAGGTTTGCATGATGTATCATGCTTAAAATATATGCCAAATTGACTCCTAACAAATGTATTATTCAGGAGAGTAGAACTCATTTATTAGCCGTTCCTTTAAGCCTTTGCTTTGAATTTTGTTATGAATTAATAAATTCAATAAAACTGATTAAAACAAATGCTTTTGGACTATTTCTCAATAGCATGGTTATTAACAATTCATGGCTGATATTTCCAAATTATTTTTACCAGAAACCAATTAAGTGCCTTATCTGCGCAATTTCAGAGCTGTAATTGGGTTTATTCCCTGTCATAGTTTCAATTTTAGGCAAGTTTACTTTTTGAATTATAAGCTACACTTCGATAAACAACTTGTTTAGTTGAAAAACATGTTAACGTGTTTTGAATTTAATAAATAACTGAGAATTGAATGAAAAAATTTTGAGTTTCGTGTCCAATAAAAAGTGTATTCACTCGAGAATTCTGGTTTTGAGAACAGAATAACAGAATATTCTGTTATTCTTTGTGTTGTTTTTGTTGTTTACTTAACGAATGCTTTTTCACAACTGAATTGCTATTTGTTTGTGAAGTAAACGAATTGTTTTGTTTGTTAACCAAATATAATACACATTTGTATTGAAGCGATTACTCTCTCCTCGATTGCAATCAATGTTTCTCCTAATCAATCGTCAAACTAATGGCTCATTTTAATGGCATTTCTTACTATTCTTGGTATTCGCCTCTAATCGGCGTAAAATAAATTAGCAAATACATGAAAAAGCACTAAAATTTGTTTATAAAACTATTTTGTTAAATCAAATCTAAATATAATTAGCGTTCAATCGTTATTCTCAATCATTATTACGGCTTTAAATTGTATCAAATGAGTTGACATTTGAAAGATCCGGTTCTTTTGCAAAACAGTATTATATCTCTATTTTTAGTGCGAATTTCATTTAATTTGTTTATCAATTAATATTAATTAACTGATAATCTCATTAATTCTGAGCCTAAACACGAAAAATAGGAAAAACATTTCTCTTTTATATTAATATTTGTCTGAAAATTGTGGTCTAAAACACTGGTATTATACCATTATGTGTATAATTTTGTTGGGAATCCCTTCGAAACACGAATTTATGTATATTTTAATACATTCTTCTCTTTCACATTTTCTCCATTAGTCTTTTGAATTAATTTATTTTTGTGAGCAATGATTTATAGCAACTGTCAGTCCTATCCATTCTCTAATGTAATATATGTTTATTGCAGACTTCGGCATAAGCACCGGGAAGCAGGACTCACAATCAGGTACTCATTTGGTTACTAAATATCTCCCATATATTGCTCCCATATATAACACTCAATATATAAAATCAAATATAAAATTAAAATTTTATTTGAATACAGAATATTAGGAGAATTTCCAGTAAATTAGCGGCAAATTTGTTGCAATAAATTTCCTTTTCTTTTGTCAATAGTCTGCGGCTTTGTGTTCAATAGCACCGAACGAACGAATGGCAGCTTCACGTCACCAAACTATCCAGGTATGTGTCCAACAGAGCACTGGCCGTCACTCAGGCCTATTATTAGTGCTAAACGTTATGTAATTATTTGGCGTTTCGCTCAAATGAGCTCATAATTGAATTGTGTCTCTGTTTTGTCTTTACTACTGACACACACTTACCATCCCTTTCCCTTATTCAACGCTTTAGGTCTGTACCCTCGCGACACAGAATGTCATTATTTTTTCTATGGAAATACATCACAAAAAATTCACATCACTTTCGCTTACTTTGATGTCGAAGGAGTGACTCCGTAAGTCAATTACCATTCAATTGCGACCAACTCTTGGTTCCCAATATTTCTATTATTTTTGTATTACTTTTTTTATTCCAACATTTGTTAGGATATTGTGTTTAATCATATTTTGTGATAAGAAAAGTGAGATTTTAGGGCAATTCTCAGAGAAAATATCCCATTTGTTGTGAGATAACTACTCCTTCAGTAATGTCTTCAATCATTTAGAAAATCATTTGAATATAAATTTCTTCGAAATGTTTTGTTTGAAAAATAAATTTTAGTCAAAAATTTGAATTTCAATTCAAACCCAAAAGTTGTGGCATTTATTCAAAAATATTTTTATGAATATTTTCGCTCAGAATTCAAAACAAACAAAACATAAATTCAATGATTAATTGAATGAGAATTTAATAATAAAACTTCAATCAATTAATAGTGATTAACATAGTGTCAAATTAACATAAAATAACATGGTGATTTAATTCCTTTGATTAAGGAATTGACTCATTTCAAGTGCAAAATTAAATTACTCTTAATTGTAGGCCATTGTAGTCATCAAATGTAAAGCAAATTATATTTAAACGAAATTTATTTCAAAATTTCAGTCATTTTTTGGACAAAAATATGAATAAAAATTTAATTCATTTAAATGTCTCCAAAAATAGTGAAACACATTAGAAATAGTTTTCCCTCATTTGTGTGGAATAACTGGCAGTAAAAATGATATTAATTTTTATGACTTCAACCAAAATGAATATAATATATATGTAATAATAATATATATAATTTATAATACGATTAAAGTGGGCCCGAGTTTTATTGATTTCCATTGTGTGCCAGACTTTTGGCCAATCATTTCGAGGCGTTTCATAAAAAATTCAATTCAAACACAGAAACCTCTTATTCTTTGCGTTCAGATCTTTATTCCGCATTCTTTGCGAAACTCGACTCAAACTCTTGTTGTTTAGGAATTCCGAATATATTTCTGATCGGAATCTCTTCCTTTGGTCTGAAATATCCTCATTTAAAGCGAGGAATTCCTATAATTTAATAAAACAGTGATTTCGCAAACTTTTTATTCAATGCAAGTCTTAATTTCGACTAAAATTAGATTTGTTTACTCCTTTTAATTGAAGAACTGAATAATTAATGGATCATTTCCTTTGGTGTTAAGCGTATTTTCAAGGGCTATGTTAATTTTAGCATGAATATTTAGCAATATTTCCCACTGTCACGTACAATTGCCATTATACTGAGACATTACCATGGTATCATTAATTTTGCATCAATTCTCGGATAACCAAGAATTGTTGCCATATTTTGAAAATAACATAATTTGTTTGACAATTATTTTTCAATTGAATAAATTGGACAATAATTTCAGTTATTTATCTAATCTTATCAAAAATAGAAGAGACTTTCGAGAGATTAATATTTGAATTATATTTTGTGAGCCATTATCGCAGACGTGATTCAAATTCAAAGTATACTTTCCCTCAATTATACAAAAGTGTGGCATAAATTGCAAATCCATTGCAAACAACATTTGTTTTTCTAAATGTCTTTTATCTCTCATTTAAAGCGAAATTATATTTTAATTATTTATTTCCCGAAAAAGGCATTGATTTACGAAATTAGTGATGAAAGTCAGCACTCATTTGGTTTCAAATAATTACAAAACTTATTATTCTTTGATTAGTTTAACGATAAATGCATTAACCAATCGATTGAATAATGTTTTCAAAACATTTTTAATATTTGAATAGAGAATGACATTTAAATAAGTGAAGACTTATCGAGCAAATGCGAAATTTTGTTAATTCGAAGTTAATTGAATTAGAATTGCCAAGTTCACATTTACATCTTTTTAAAACTTATTAATTTTCAAAAGTCCTGCACTTAAATAGAGTGCACTTTACATCAAATTAGTGGACCATCCATGTTCGAGAACCTTTATTGTTCAAAATAATCTGGGCATAAAACTTACAGACCACTGACTCCGGAATAGCCGGGATTTAATCTTGTTAGAATTTGTTTCAAAATGAAATTGAATTTCTCGTAAGAGATTTCTTATCTATTATATTGTTTTCTGTATTTCTTGTGAGACATTGTTTTTCTAATTTCTATTTTCCGTTTCATTCCTTCGCTTCTGGTATTAAACTGGTCTTCAATTTAGACCACTCCGGGAGTGTATTACAACCATTTATACTATTTTTGTGTGGATTTATATAATTTCAACTATTTTTCGCTCTTTTTATACTTTAAAAGAGAGAAACTGTTGAAAACTGTTGAGCCCTCAGAAGAATGTTTTGCTCTAAAAATCTAATATAAATTGTTTTCTCTTTCACTACATTTCATTCAAAAGCATTTTATACTCGGATTCTGGAGTTTGTGCTAATAGTCGGCTCCGGGTTTCATCAATACTAAGATCCTTATCACTGGAGTATAGAAATTGTAATTCAAATGCTGTATATAATGAGTGAAGTGTAGCACAGAATTAATTTAATAAAGTTTGCGCTCACTTTCGACACATCCACTAATTTATGGCTATTCTTAGCAAAAGTGCTTATCTTTCATAAAAATAGACGATTAGTTTTGGGGAACAGTTGCTCACGAATTAATAAGCAGTTTGTTTGGGGAGCGGAATACGGATAGGAAAGGGATACGAGAATTAAGATTAAATATCCATTTCATTAGTGTTTCCTTATTTTTAGTGTTGCTTTTAGTGCAAAATTTTTCGACAAATTTCTTAACAAATGACTAATTTATTGGTGAAACAGATGTACGACAGAGACAGCCAGTGATTACGTCGAGTTCTCAAACTATAGGACAGTTGACCGAAAGCTGTCGCGTCATTGCGGACTAAAACAGCCCAAAACCGTCGAATCCGAGGGAGACTTCTTCAGAGTTACCTTCAAAACAAATGATAGATTCGATGGCACCGGCTTTGAAGCCTTCTATCAGTTCAGAAACGCTGAAGGTTTGTATCATTGGATCTACTTTTCAGACAACAGACACAAAACACACACAACAACACTGTATCTGATCTTCACTTTCATCAATAAATCAGACCATCACTGATAGGCCCTACAAATGTTGTTTTCTATTGATTTTTGTTTAAAATTCTTCAGTTCTCTGAAAAAATAATCGATTTTCTCGAAATTCCCGGAGATTTACCTCAAAATAGTTACATTCCTTCAAACAAATTCCATAACTATGACTCCCTTTCCTCTGCACAGACACTGAATAGACTTTTGATGGAAAAATTCAAATTATTTTAATTAAATGTCTTTCAATAATAATAATGAGAAACAAATTTATTTGATATGTATTTGAATCAATAAATTTTATCGGTTTTCCCACTTTTTATGAGCAGTTCTTTGGGAACTTCTTGAATAGGAATCCGATGCCAGTCCTTTGGCATTGACTGAAAAACTTACGCCTACTTTCTTTAATCCAAAGCACAGCCACAGAGAACAGCCATTATTCAAATAAAATCTGTTTTTGCTGTTAACTGACACTAATTTATCATTACTTTAGATCCCTTTCACGTCAAACCAATGCGAACATCTTCAGCCTCAACACCGAACTCATCTCTACTACCAGTGCTGTCGACGATTGTGTTAATAGTGATATCAAAAGTGTTCTGCTCTTCGTCGACATAATAGAGATAATCGCGAGAATCAAAAACTAATAAAAATAATAATACTTTTAGATCTGATGAACAAATCTAATCATTTGATGGAATCATTAGTTCTCTGGAACTCCAATTCTGAACCAATTATTCCGTAATTCTGTTCACAAGTCTTCTTCCAGAACCAGAAGTGCCTCAAAAAATTGTTTTACTGTTTTGTTAGAGTATTAAGAGATGGAACTGCAAGTACTGACGGGTTATGTCTGTGCGCTCTGCCTATTGGCTCTACCTATGAGAGCCTTTATCGGTCTGTGCGCTGACAACAGTGTGAATAAGTTTAACAACTTTTTAGATAAAACTTTTGGCAAACTTTTATCGACCAAAGAATTGATTGAATTGTTAGACCAAAAGATTGTGTAATTAAATGTCTTTTAAATAATTAAATCAATTATTCATTTGTTTACTAAATGGCAAAAAACAGTTCAACCTTTAGGTTATTTTCATCTCATTTAGACATTTGTAAAGACATTCAAACTTTTTATTAATCAAAAGAAAGAAATAATAATTAATTTGTATTTTATTAATCATTTGATTGAGATTTAAGTCATTAATTGTCTGATTTTATTTCACATTAATTGTATTTTAATCACTTTATCAGTCATTTATTATATGAAGAGCTAATCGACAGTAAAAGTGATTTTCATTATTTCATAGATTATATAAATTGTATAATAAATAAATGAAAATTCCAATCAATTAATAATTGTATTATATTTTAATCCAATATATAAATAGATTATAATTTGTATATAAATAATCGTTTAATAACTGGATATTAAGTAATTTTATCTAAAAATCAAATGTTTTTCTTCTTCTTTGGCCAAAACTAAAAGCTGTAAAACTTCGCGGATTTTAAATTAGAGGATTTGATGGAAGATCTGCTCAAAAGTCTAGTCTTTTGTTAGAAAAAAAAAGTTAATTAATTTCCCAAATATTATGAGTTGAGAATCAAAATCAATTTCTCGGTTATCAGTGATTGAAATCCATTTTAAATATTTTTCTGAATCTGTTATTAGAAAATCCGGAATCAAATCCTTGTTTAAAGTCTTGAAGTCTATCAATGAATGTCTGCATTTGAAGCGCAAAACAAAAGAAAAGTCTTTTAAAAGAAAATTAAAAAGAAATTCAATTTTTTAGCGATAATTGACTTTTGGTTAACAATTGAAAACATGACAACTAATTAGCCATTTGTTTGATAAGCAAATCATTGGAAGAGATTTAAGCCATTAATGGATCGCCTTTTAATAAATGAGATGAAAAACGAGAAACACCGGACCCGACAGAGCCGACAAACGAGACATTCAAGTGTTGGTTGGGGTCATCACTTCTGAAGAGAGGGTCTGCTCATAGGTTTGTACATCACTCAAAAACTGGTGAGTCTTCTCACGGGAATAGACAGCACACGAACAGAAGAAAGTGCCAAAACCAGAACCCAGTCCTCAGGAAAGAGTATTACTTACAGACAGTTCTCCAGTATTTCATTCAAATGATAGACAACTGAAGAGAAACTCATTATAAGAGAAGAAAATATATATAAATATATATATAAATAAAATACATATAAAAAAGAGGAAACAACAACCGGTGCTTATTATCTAAATGATCGGAATATATGTATATTTAATGGCATATTATAGTCAAAACAAGTGAAGAGTTGTGGCCAAAAAAAATCCTATTCCGAGTGCACTCTATTTTTCACTATTGAATGCCTGAGTTTTTTGTGCTGACTCTTCGCTCATCTTAACAAAAGAGGGAACACATTATATATGAAACGCAGTTAAAAACTTGAATATAAAAGAGAAGGCATTCCTTTAACAACTTTAGCTAACTATGAGGTGAGTGGACGGCACCGAAACTTGTTTTTAAAGATACCCTGCTGTAGCACTGGCTGAAGCTCAGGCAACAGCCGAGTGCATACATAATCATCTGCTGTCAAAAAGTCAGCGCTGGAGCTATCAGTTGAGCTAAAAAGGCATAGCGGGGGAGAAAAGGCTACGAAAATTAGGTGATCCCAACACAACATTTTTAACATTAGTTCTCCGGGAGGTGTTTGGCATCTGAACAGCACAGCTCAGCACAGGTGAGAAAAGCGTGAAAATCAAAGGCAGAGCGCAAGAAAACGTCAAACGAAAAGCGCAAAACCACCAGAATCTATGAAAACCCATGTAAACCATGAAAGCCGTGACCACTATTACCAACAAATATGTGTCTACTCTCAGCTCTAAAATAACTTTTTCCTAAACTCTCAACTTTTCGGTTATTTTTCACATTTGATATGTGAAATGAGTTCAGGGGTGACGCCCCGTATCGTCAAATTTGAAGCCATTTGATGTCAGACTTAATTAAAAGATAATTAATTCAATTTTGGTTTTGTTTTGAGTCGTTTTGAGAGTCTTTTTGAGAAGCGATTGAAAAACAAAATTCCAATCAAATAATGAATTCCAATGAAAATGATTCACAAATTTGTTTCGTGTTATCCCTCGAGTCTCTAATTGCGAGTCGAAGCCAAACAAATAAGTGAATAAATCATTTAATAATAGGTGAGTTTGTTTCACTCAAATTCAAGGGTAGGATCCTGGGGCCCCACCAGCGCCCAGAGGTTAGAATAGAACCGCTTATTTGCTTCGGCATCAGCTCTGGTAATATGTTATCACACATTTTGGTCGGCAATTCTCGCCATTAAAAAAAAGTTTAATAATATTTTTGAATTGAAATAATTATTCGTTACGAAAATGGCTGAAGAAAGGGATGAATAAACTGAAAACTCATTTTTTCGACCGATAAGGCAACTGATTAATGGTATAGAAGTGCAACAAATATATTGACTTCAATTTTATTACTGACTTAACTGACCATAACTTATAATTTTTAAGATATTTGAGATATTTTTCACATTTATAGCGATAGGCGTTAATGTAGTGAATGCGCGAAAAGCGATCGCCTCATCAGATCCTAATTACACCGATCCTGAGTGTGAAATGTGTATTATAGGGGACTTTGATGGCCACAGGGCCTGATCAGCGACGGGATATGGCGTATGTGTTATGTGTTGGCTCACTCTCTGCCAATTTCGGCTCATCTCTCAAAGCCAGGGCTTGTTATCAGTAAATTCATCATTTGAAACAACACTACCAAAGGGAACAGGATTTCTCACTCTGGGCTCAAATAATAGCATACCTGCCATTAGAATACGTGATCCAAACATTGTCTTATCATCCGACTCTCTCTCTCTCTCTCTCTCTCTCTCTCTCTCTCTCTCTCTCTCTCTCTCTCTCTCT
>JAQIXD010001084.1:0-17743 GCA_034699985.1 Minunthozetes semirufus
ACACACACACACACACACACACACACACACACACACACACAGCACACAGCACACCATTAGCTAATCTAAGGCTCAAATAAATATCTTTCTTAGAAGATATCCTAAAGAAAAAACTAGTGGTAATAATGACAGCACAGTTGGATATGCGATAATTTTTGTTTGTTTTGATTAAATGTTTTTCTCGGTTTCTGATCAATGATCATGACTTGAGTCTGTCTGTAAGTCATTTGCTTTTTTCGTGTAAATAATATTAGAGATAATTTGTAAAATTATTGGACGACCACTCAATTAAATTGAGCTAATTTTGGCTTAATTTTGATTATTTTCTTTGAAATTATCACTTCATTTATCACAAAATATGAGTGATTTATAACTTATTGCAAATAACTATAACTTTGATGTGAATCCGATTCAATAATTGCCTTTGATTTGAATTAATGACTAAAATCTTATAATTACTCAAAAAGCGATTTTTTGTCTTCAATTTAACACAAATTAGAAAAATCTGATAATAAATTTGATTTATTATTATTTTTCAAACGACACAAAATCCTATTATAAATTTCTAAACTTATTTTTGAAATCTGCATTCCTTGAAAAAAATTAAATTCAAATGAATACTTTCATTGAAAATGATCAGTTGCTCGTTGATTGTATTGATAGTATTGAGTAACAATGCTTTTATTGATTGCGATTCTTATTGCCAGTGATGTAGAGTTGTGTAGAGTTTTCAGTACTATTTTAATTGAATGGCAATCCTTTGAGAATCAATTGCCTCTAATTTTCAGATCAATTAATGATTAATTTCGGATAATTTAAAAACTTCTTGTAATGCAATTGTTTGCAAATAAAGAGAAATCCTTTGTAATAATGATGCGATGCAGTAGTGAAGAGCACTCTTGTCTTCAATAGTGATGTCTTTGGCAACTGATTCCAAGAGAGGCAAAACTCAGATAAGTTAAACAGGAATAGAGTCTAAAAGATTCTTTCATTAGAGAAGTTCTACTTTTATGTTATTGAGTGTCGTCTAACAGTCTTATCATTTCTTATCCGTTGAACCGACAGCTGAGTTGACTTTCTTTACGCTCTAACGATACAGATATTGTCTGACGAATAGAAGACGTCTTCATAACCAACACTGACTTAATTTAACTCGAATACAATCCTATGTTCTCCAACTTCTGTGAACTGACAAATATTTCGTTGTTTACAAAAACTTGGAATAACTTCGTAAAACTTAAATGACATTAATATAACCTCAAAAAACATTTTAATCAAAAGCAGAAACAGAAACAACTCTTTCTTGGAATTAATTATTCATTTTTTGCAGATTAAGTCAGAAAACCTTAAAAGAAGAAAAAACTAATTTATTTGTTATGATCTCTGAATGCAATTATTGATGATATGATCTAATGCTTGTGAAATGTCTATCCCTATGTCTATCCCCTGAGAAATACTCGAATAGTTAGATAAGATTTTTTGGTCCTCTCTTAAGATTTTGTGATTCTCACTGTTTTTTCACCGGATTGTGTCAACCATTCAATAGGTAGTCATCACTCAAATTATATATTAGTGGTGACACATGACATACATTTTAATTTAGTTGAGATTCCGAATCGTCTTCCAAATCATCTGATTTGTGGTTTACTTATTTATTGGCTAAAAAATGTTGTCTTTATTTCTATAATTCAATGCATAGTATGATATCACAATTGAAATGAGTTCCCCAGAGAACAGAAAATCTGCCAAATAATCAATTTTGGGCTCTTTTTTCATTTGGATTCTCAAAAGACTTGTAAGACCTGAGACTAAAGAAGAAGATGAAAGTCAGGACTCGAACGTAATTGTAATAAATAAATAAGTAGTTTTGAGAATAACTTAATTGAGACTCGAATTACTTTATTTTGAGAAAATGTCAGTCATCGACACCAGAATCCCGGCCCTAACGAGAAGACTCGCCACTCACTCACACACAGAGCAATTTGACTGATGAATATTATATAGATTTTTAGGCAAATTGAAGATCCAAGAAATAGCAACATCTAAGAAATTGCAATACATTTGAGACAGTGCTTTGTAATTTAGTTGGGAATATGCGGCCCTTTCAACAGAGTGTGTGGTCGACACTAAATATATCTAAAGTACTTTATTTTTTCCAAACACCAAAACGTGTACTTTTGCTAACTTAGGGCTCATTTTATTATTATTTTGCTTTCAATTCATTTATATCGCAATCGTTTATTCAATGAAAGTCAATGTCAGGCAAACAACTTATTTTCAATGGTCTGGTCCTCACTTTCACATAACTTTTATTTAAATATCTTTTATTTTTCTCAACTCTTAAAGCCTTAAAAATTGAGTTAAAGTCAAGAAGAATGGGTTTAAGAACTTCTTATAACTTTTAAGTCTCTTATTTTGAAATTTAATTGATTTGTTTCATTGCTTTCCCATAATTGCCTTCAATTTTATTTCTCACATTCAGTGGAACAAAGAGTCGCAAAACCAATCATTTTATGCCTAAAATAATGATTACAGGAATATATGGCTCAACAAAAATACACTCAAAAGCCAGACAATAGCGCAATGATCTAAAAGTAATCATAATTTTTAAATATACTATATTTCTATTGGCTGTCAAGTAATTGGATGTCACCTCCATATGTGTCTGTGTTTGGCCACTATTTTATTCAGTTTTGCGACTTCTCTTATTTTTTGTTATTCCGTCCTATAATAGCAATTAAAGCCATAATATTAGACGAATTGCCAATAAAAAAAAAGTGGGCGACACTCAGCCAAATCATAATATAGACGATACCTGAGCTAATGTGTGCCTCTTTCTGATAATTACTAACTATTTTGATGAAATATTTCGCTTTAATGGACACTTTCGGTCGATATATAGTGTTATCAAAAAATTAATTTCGATTTTTTTCCCACAAATCTCTCAACAATTCACTCAACAATCCATTGGATAACAAAACAAAAATTTCTAAATTAGAGACACAATCAATGGTTTATTCGGTAGTCTATAAGTTATACCTGAGTTACGCTCTTTTTTTCGCAAACTTTCTTTTCTTTTCTTTTCGCCTCTAATTTCTGACAATAGCTTATAATTTAAAGTAAAAGTTGATATTCCGAGTCTCCTAATACACTCTTAAAACACTTGTATTACACTCCTATAGATTTTGTTGAGATACACTTCTCTGGTATTAATTAGTCATAAAAAACAGTCCTTATATTATATGAGTTGATCTCTCGCTTGAGATCGCATTCAAAACATATAATTTGATTTCAATTTTGCGGAACTCAACCGACAACTGAACTAAATATTAATATTATATTAATTTTAATACGAATTATATTTTTTCAGACTTTGTTTACAGCATTTCAATGATTGGATTAGAATTGAAGGGAAATAACTTATAATAACTTTTTTTTGAATTTAACTTCTTTTGTGTCCAGAATTCCATTATTTCTTTGAATTTGTGTTCAATATATTTGTGGTGACTCCCAATTGTGCGCTTCGTCTTCATTCGTGTCCGTTCTTGTGATTCAGTCGCCAGACTTAATGAAAGAGCGGTCGCACCACTCATAAGATGGTTGTGCGCTAAACAACCGGTAAACAAGTGGCACATGTGTCGGCTCATTCAACAAACTGATACTTCTTTTGTATTCCAATATAACTGAGCCATCAATTAAGTGATGACCGGATTCACAGCTTCTATGGTTAAGTGCCATCCGTGACAAAAACAGGGATTCCTATAGTGGTTATCAGTGGCTATTGGCTATCGACTGAATTAGTATGGGCTGACTCTGGGCTAACACAACATATAACTAATAATTTAATGACTCAATAAACTCGTGACAAATAATTTCAATAATAATAATAACGAAACGAAAAATATAAATTTTTTGTCTGAAATAATCAAATCATTTCTCATATTATGAATTATTGTTGAAAAACATGGAATCGTTGGACGTTGTGCTGAGTCTGTGCCCAAAATTCGTGACCAAATCATCGAAAACTAATTTATGTTTTCTTTAAGGAAAAAGAAGAAAAGGAGAAAATTGTGACTCATTTCCAGTTTAATTCACTTTAGGAGTCAGGCTTTGAAAACGAAAATGAAATATAAAATCAATTATTATATAAATATAAATGATTTTCGAGTCGATTAAACTGCACTTTGAAAATAACTGCCTTAAACTTTGTTGGGAACAGTCGTTCATTACATTAAATGTTTGTTAAGCTATTATACTATGATATTATGATATTAGTAATAATAGAGAATTGCTTTCAATCAATGAGAGAAAAACGCTCACAATATGAGAATTAATTTTCATTTTTTGCACAATTTTTCATATAAATTGATTTGAAAGCATTTGAAACCATTCAAAGCTATTACTGCTATTACTAAGGCATTAGTCTTATTACAACTGAACGAATAAAAAGTATATAATTTGTTTGACCTATAATTTAATGCAAAATCTATTATTCGAATGCAATTCGCAATTGATTTTATGTCTCACAATATATTTTAGACAACTTTTTCACCAAAAATATAATACAAATTCAATTAAACCTATAATAGTCTGAAAGATATGCAAACTATCCTTCACATCATCATCAATGCCTCAAAAGGGAAGGCATAGAATTCAGCATAAAATTCTTTAAAACCCCTCAAATCTCAACTCTATTCCCAATAATTCTTAGACTTTTCAGTTCTAATAACTTATATTTATTTTTAAAATAAAATATATTAATTGAATTATTCCAAATATTGATCAAGTTAAAAGTAAGTCTTATTGTAATCTATGAATTGACCACATTTATATTTACAATTACATAATGAAATGTTAAAAATGTTTTTGCATCTATCAATATTGACTGACAACATTCAATTTTCCAATATTTATTATTTTAGAATTATAATCATCAATAATTGATAAATATACCCATGTATTGATACAAATGATAAACAGAAAAGGTACCATAAAAAATCAATCTTATAAATGACGAAAAATGTAATTAATATATAAAACTCGATAAATGAGTCTCTTATTTGATTACTTATTTAAAATAATTTAATTTAATATTGAAAAGTTAGAACAATAACATCATTTACAATTATTTTAATAATTTTATTCAAAGAATTAAGGAATTTGTGATTAAGTGCTGACATCTTTCAATTCAAATGTCAATTGCTTTAAGAATTGAGATTCTGTTGCAATCGTTATAAAGACATACAAAAGATGTCTCTCTTGTCGTCAAAACATTGAAAACACGTTTTGTTATGAAATTCAAAATCAAAGCATATTTTGAAATAAATTTCAATTAAATTAAAGTGTTTTTCAAACTATGGTTCGCGTAAAACGTCGTTACATTTCATTTGAAATAATACCAAATAATGAAAGACTCGATAAGTTATCCCTCAGTGAAAGGGATGTCATTGAGTCAATCAAACAAACTATTGGCCAACTTTACGGTGATTTTGGATTGGGATCAGTCATACAATCGATTCAACTGAAGCGGTTCAACGATATAACCCGAACCGGAGTATTGGCCACAAAACGAAATAATTGTCGGCTTTCGTTGACAGCACTTCCATTCATACGACGGGTCCAAAACGTTGACTGCATTTTCAGAATAATTCATTTGTCGGGAACTATCAGAGGATGTCTTAAAGCCCTTCGCATTCATCACAACAAACAAATCGTGAAATTAAGAAATCAATTGAATTCTTCCAATAAAATCAAAGACATTGAAAAGGGGTTCAAAGATATCGAGACATCACTCGTCGGGAAACAGACCTCTGACCAGAATATCATTTAAAAAGTGATTATTTTAATCATTTATTCATTTGTTTTGATTTATATTTAAATAAAAGTTTTTTTTGTTTCAATTTTTTTATTAAATAATAATTTATTAATAGTTTTGTCACATATTTGGCACATAATTAATGGCAATAATTAACTAATTAGTGATTAATTGTAATTAAGTTCTAAAATAACTGATTCTTCTTATATTTAATCTCTTATTTTAATGAATAGTTTTTTTTGTGTTTTATTCAAATCACTTAATACTTGTATTTATGGTTTAATATGTATTATAAGTAATAATAATAATAATAATTAATAATTGCCTTAAAGTGTGAGAAACGGCCAAAAAGTCTATTAATTGAAATTAAATTACATTTTGTTTGATATGATGTAAAGGAAGCACAAACTGATCGATAAAACCTCTAAACCTCTTAATATGTGTTCAGTTATAAAGACATTGAAATCAATAGACGAAAGACTGAAGAGAAAAGTATTGACGAAAAATCTCTATAAATATTTATATAATTAAAATACATGTCTTATGTCTTGATTTGATTCTACGATTAGATCCTAAATAATTAATAATGAGGTCATTCCTTATGTCATTTAATCTGATATTTATTCAGTTTATTCAGTGTTTGTTTTCAATCGTGTATTTAAATGCAAACAAATAGTCGACACGTTTTCACTATTTCTTAAAGAATTTCAAAACAATTTTTCATTTAATTTAATCTAAAATTAAATGAGTTTTAGTTTTAGGTTTTTCTTTCAAATTGTCTCTCATTTCGAGCGATCGTTCACTTAATTGACGCTTAAATACTCAGACATTCTTTGCTTTCCTCTCAAGCGCTTACTCTCTCTGACTTAAGACTGTGCAAAGTCTGTGCAAAAAACTTGGATCTCATTTATTTTGAAAACTCTTACTCTGTTTTTACGTTTGATATTTTGGATAAGAATTGAATTCTTTTAATAATTTTTAAATCTCTTTATAAATAACTTTTTTGTCTTAAACTCAAGAGATATTAGTTTTCAACAAAAGTGACAAATATTTTGTTAAAAACTCACTTTTCTTGACATAAATTATTGCTATTTTTATAGTCAATAACGAGAATTAACTTGAATTTGGATCTTAATTAAATGATGGCAGTTGTTCATAGATCCATTTGTGGACTGAAAAATACTTGAGAGAGTACTTGCAGTTTCAATTTAGGTTTGAATTAAGGACTGAATTGTTATTTTTTCACTTGAATTTCACTTGAATTTTGACGCTTTTCCGGAATTTTAATGGTTTTGCGTCACTTTAATCAAATGAATTTTAAAAATGAACAAAATTCAAGTAAAGTCAACTAAAATGAAGTAAAATTAAATAAAATGAAGTTGCTCATTATTTCAGATGAGTTCCAAGTAATTAATTTATCGTAAAGTGTCGACAAAGCAAATGGTTTTCAAAACTGAGATTTCGCTGATTTTTGTTTTCACTAAAAAATGTGAGGCTTTGAAACTCATTGAAAACAATTTCGCTTTTTATAGAAAATCTAATTAAGAACTCATCAAAAGTTATGATCACTTCACAAGTGGTCAAACAATTTGCCATTTTTTGCCAATTCTTCTGTTTAGTCATTAATATGTTTTGTCGTAAGCTTTTCATCGAAACTAATTCTGTTTTTAATGCTTTCATTGCTATCCCTATCCATTGCTTTATTCCTTTACTCAAACTTGAATTGATGGCACTTTTATGGCTTTTATGGAACAATTAAGTTGAAATTGGCTAATGGCAGCAATACTAGCAGCAAGATCATTCACTCTTTTAAAATAATGTCCAAATAGGCGATATTTATGAGGTAGGTGCCAATGTTGTGCCAATATTGCCTTACATTCAAACGTTTAGGAGAAAGAATGTGTAGGTCTGAGTATTACCATTCAATAAATGTGTTCACCAATTGATTTGATGCCATTCTATATATTAGAGGACTTAAAACGGTTGAGACTATAACTGCACAGAATATAACTTTTTTATACACATTTACAATATATTAACACAAAACTAATGTCATTTTATACATAAACTCAATATAAGGCCTTCAGTTTTACTGACAATCACTTGTAATCGGCATTAAATGAATGCCATCTCATTCTTGTTGAAGAAAATCAATATAAAATTGTGTATTATAATCAGCGTAATCAGCATGGTGCTTCTTTCTTTGCTAACTTATGATAGATTGGAATGGAATTCATATTCAGAATAAATAGTTTTCACAAATCTTTGCGATTGATTGCAAACGAATGAATAATTTTCACCAATAGTTGTATTTTTGTGTTAAATGTGTTTTTGTTGTGAAAAAGATTAACTGCTCTAAGATTTACATTGAATTACAAGTCGTGAAGAATTATATGATGTGCAACGAATTCATTCAAAATGATTAACTATTTCTCTCATTTCTGACAAATAAAATCCTATTAATTATAGAGTAAACAATGTTTTGAATGTTTCCTCGTTTTGAGTCAAAATTAATTAAACTTTCCATTGAATTGTCGACAATCGATGTCTTTTTAATACTTTCTATAATATGGCTCTAGTTTTCAGGTTTTGCTTATTTTTAGTGAGTTCTCCGCAAATAAATCAATGAAAGAGGGCTGACGTGAAAATATTTGCATTAAATTAGATAAACGATAATATTTGGCAACAATTGTTTGACTCGTATTAATAGGTAAAACATTTTTACTGTACATCTATCACAAGAATTTCAAATAATTTAATATAATTCATGTATTTATATATAAAAGAGATTTTACTCTTTCCTAATGTATGACTGAAACACAAAATTGTGATCTTTTGGTGAATAGTTTGTAAAAATTGTATTTGTTGTCTGATCTGATGATTGCGGACGAGTTCTGATGAGTTCGGATGAGTTAAGGCATTTGTGCAACACTTATGACATAATTAAAGCTGCAGTTTATAGCATTGCCTTTGATTTAAACTTGTGTTTGATTTTAGGTTACCATTGATTTGTGGTAATCGCCAATCATAGAGTCAATCATAGAGTGTGCGAATCAGAAATCAAAGTCTTTGTGATTCCGTTAATATTCTTTTCACCGCATGTTTCGATCCGATAAACTCGATTGGACTCAACATCCAGTCCTCTGTTATCCTCAACAGAGCTCACAGACGGAGAGTTTTCCTTATTATTGATATTAACTGAAAATTCATTTATTTGAGAGCCTGTGCCTAACACTTGATTTTGTTGTTGGCTGAGTGTATCCTCTCTATCCTCTCTAACCACTCTATCCTCTTTACTCTCCATATGTTCATCTTCTTCATCATTATCGAAACACACGGAAGAATCTCTGTCGGAGTCAGTGTCCATATCTTGGTCAGCGATTCTTAGAGAGCGGGGACTATGACTTGTTGAGTCATTTTCATTGATTTCATTCTTGAACTCAATGTCATAATTGGCGTTCAATTTATTAGAAGCGGTTGTCGTCGCGTTCGTCACATTTTTTACGCTTGAATTACAACTGCTGTTACTGTTGTGACTAATATTCTTAACCGTTTCATCGCTAGTTTGACTGCAAGAAGAGGTCTGTCCAACATTCGACACATTTACCAGACTCTGCGCCTGAGTATGCTTTCCATTACTGCTTCCATTCGTATTGTTTTTCATTGATTTATTTACTTTTGTTTTATGAGATATCGATTGATCTTTGGGTCGTTTATCGCCACCGATCTTATAGTCTGCGGCTTCAGTATTGGATATGCCGTCCTGTTTCTTCCATTTGGTCCGTCGATTCTGTGCCGCATTTTCAATGTCAACATTAGTAAATGTTTGGCATCAAAAGTGCAAATTAGAGTGACTCACCTGAAACCATATCTTCACCTGTAATGCAAACATTTTAAAAACAAGTTTTAGTTATTTCGCAAACATTTCGCAGTTATTTAAATAAACTTAAAAAAGAGTACAAATATTTTGATTGAAAGACAAACCAATAGTTTATAAGAAGTTAATGAAAGCCGGGAATAGTTTTTCATAGCTCTGAGTAACGAAAGCATTTGTGAGTAGTTTTTTCAAACATAACTTAAATCGGTTTTTGTATTGATTTTTGTTGAATTGAAATGATCTGAAGGAAGGCTTACAACTGACGCTTTCAAATACTTTTCTCAGTTAATACACTGAAAATTTTTCACTCAATGCTTAATATTTTATTTATTGCTTTTTCAGTAGAATAACTTTATTTGAAGATTCAATAATCCATGAGTTGCTCCAAATAGTTATAAACTTGGAAAAAACGATAAATTATTGTTTTCATTGTAGTCTTTCAGTGATTCAAATGATCTCAAATGTTAGCGTCCAATGAATTACACAAACGCTTTGAGGAATTAGTTTCAAATGCAGTCAAAAATAGCAAACGATTTATACTTTCATTTGATTAATGAAACATTTTTTACTTCAAAGAATTCAAACAAAAACAACAAATAATTATAGAAATCACTTTAAAATATTCTTATTTTTACTTAAACTATAAATTATTTTCAATTATTCAGGTATTTCTTTGTTTTGGTAAATATAGAATTTGCTTAATTTGAATATTGAATTATCTTTGATTCTCAATAAGAGTTTAATTTTATTGCATTCATTACTGTTATTATACACGAATTACAAGTTGAGTACAACGAATACAGGAGTAAAAGAGTATCAACCGAAATGACACTTTGCTGCATGGTTCTAGGCTATTTTCAACAAAAAAAGGACTCAATCAGCTCAGAATAACTCAAACGTTTTGAAATAAATTTCTTAGAAAATGAAAGCAAACACCGAATGAATGACTTTTCGAGTGATTGACTATTAAATTACGTGAATTGTAAATGTATTGTGTGTTGAATAAATTGATCTATAGTTGTACTAAATGTACCAAATGTACCAAATGTATGCATCAAAACATTTGTAAAAGTTAATAATTTCTATATTCGATTATAACGTAATGTTTGCGAAACGTATATTTATTTTAGTCAAACAAAGCTTTTATAGTTTTTATATCGTTTTCATCTTTTCTATCATTTCAATCGTTTTCATCGTATTTACATTAGATTCGAGCCTTCATTGCATTCCATTCTTTCATTCCTTCAAAACAATATAATTCTGACAAAAAAAATTGAGATTCAAAGATGAGATGAGGAGAGAGAGAGAGAGAGAGAGAGAGAGAGAGAGAGAGAGAGAGAGACCAAAATATTTTCTAAGAGTTTTGAGATAAAGCTATAAAAGTTTTTTCTTTTTATTTAATGGAAGAAAAGGAAAAGTGAAGGAAACAATATGTTAAAAGTATAGCGGCGTAGACCAGAGCCAACAGACCTCACACACACACACACACACACACTGCTCACACACGGCTAACACATAATGATTATATTACTTTTTGAGTACAGAATGTTTATAACGAAAAGCAAAATAAAACGGTATTTTCAGCGCAGATATCCATTTCTTGTCGTTTGCTATTATTGAACTGCAAGAGTGAAATGCATTTCACTTATAGTTATATCTTTGTCTTTTAGTAATATATGACAATCGCTATACTCTACGCCACTGTTCGCTGGAAAAGCACTTTGTATTTGGTTGAGAAACGAATCGACAAAACACAACAAAATAGTTATATTGCTCTGTAGTTCATCGCGTAGTTTATTTAGAGACACTTTTTAGGGTTGTGTTGTCTCTACTGTTGTCTCTACTACTTAAGCATTTGAGGAAAAAACAAATAAGAACTATGAGGCCATTCATGCCTAAAGTCACCCAACTCTTCAAGAGGTCTACATAATAATAAAATCATAAATTTTTTAGGAAAAAAATATTGAATAAAAGCAGAGGCTATTTCAACAAATTGCAGTGTCCTTCATCATCGTTCATAACCACCCCATCATTGACTTATATTTGTATATCTGACTACTATTTCTAAATTCATAAACAAAGCAAAGATTTAAGATTTTTACCTGAGTTTCGGTAACATTCAAGAGTTTTGCCATTTCCGACCTCTCACTCGATGACAAATACTTCTTGATTTCAAATTGTTTTTCGAGTTCGAAGATTTGTCTTCCGGTGAATGTAGTTCTGGCCTTCTTTTTCTTTGACTTATCATTGCTTTTGATGGACTCATTCGCACTATTGTTGTCTCCGTTAACCGAAGCGTTGGAATCCGCAGAAGAAGGAGAATGTAAACACATCGGCAGACATTCAATACTACCATTAAAAGCGTTGGAATCGATTTCACTCTTATTTGAAACATTTGTTTCCAATTTTTTAGGACTTTCTTTGGAGGACTCAATAAAAGTGTCTTTCTTTCTCTTAACCCCTTTATTGGCGTTTAAAGACTTTTTCGATACTTTATTATCGTTTGAAAGATCTGTAGAAAGAAATGAATGTTCAGTACTTCAAAGCAATTCTAATAAAAGCGTTACATTCAAAGTATTTAATTTTGGTTTCAATTACGACTGTCTCCCTCTCCCCATATAAAAGACTTAAAAATTGATTCTCTAATAACTTAGTAAAGGGAATCACCAAATGAATTGCTCAGAGCTCAAGTAGAACCCTCTCCATCCAAGAAATAAAGTGATCGGAAGAGAGAAAATCTGTTTTCTGTTCGCTATTCCTCTCGAAATGAAAAAATGGCATCACTTCTAAAAGCATTTATTATTTATTTTTAGGATAATAGCATGGTTATACTATGATTATACTATGGTTAAACTATGGGTAAACTAAATTTTAAAACATTAGAACTGTTCATCTATCTATTCTGTGCCAAATTCTGTCTATTGTCAGATAATATTAGAATAGATTTCTCGGCTTTTTTTTGTTGTTCAGTGAAATAACATAAAAACAACTGTTAAGACAAATACACTTTGAATAAGTGTCAACACTTTTTAGCAATTGGTTTTGTTTGTCAACAAATGTGAGAAAAGCCTTTTAAGAGGCCTATTGATGTATTTGGTGCCATGTTTTAGCAATTTAGCAAGGTACTCACTTATTTACAACTCTACTTTTAATCTTAATCAGAAAAGAGAGGGGCAGACCTTTTAATCGAATTTTTATCCATAATATTCTTAAATCAAATTATAGTCAGTTTTTATGTAAAAATTATTTGTGAAAAGTATGAGATAATACACAGAATATACTCTTCTGTATATTCTCTAAATTTAGTTATACTTAAAAATATAACTCAATATATAATATATAACTCACTCTTCGGTTTTTTGTTGTTTTTTACCAAAATAACGGGTGAATTGAGTAATGATTTGTCAGCTCCTGGTTCTGAATGAAATGAATTACATGTGGATGAGTCGTCCTCTTGTGAACTGCTATATGCTAATGAAAGACTTAAGTTAAGTACATACAGTCAATTGGGAAAGGGTGCAGTGTTTTTGGTCAAATTCTGGCATTAATGGTATGCTCAGTATTTCAATATTATTTAAATTCAATTATTTTTTTTGGAAATTCCAGATAATATATGTTACTCTACAACACTAATTTGATGAGTAACTTATTTAAGCCTTTTTTAAAATTGCAGTTCTGCTCGTTAATTGTCAAATAAGAAAAAGTGATGAGTCACGAGTTATCCCTTTTCCAACATTAAAAAGGGGAAGAGTCCGACAAATTCGTCGCTTTAAAGAGTTTTTAAATGTTTCTTTTTAAATTTTAGATAACTTATCTTCTTTTAAAATCTAGTTATTTTAGCCAAAATCGGCTTAACTCAACTAAACTCAACTTTGAGTCATACAAACTATATTTTCATCCATAGTTTATTTGATTCCAATCTTTGGCGATAATTCATGGCTTTGAGTAATAGACTAATAGCACATAATTCCCATGATTTTTGATAATTTTAGCAAAATTCATATGACTGACTCTTCAGTGAAAATATATAGTCAGTTATATGAAGTAAAACTTAGATAATGATATTTAAAAGACATTTTAAAAAGTATTACAATTGTATGATCAAATAGGCTTTATTCTAACCGATATTGTGGTGAATTTGTGGCGATTTTGGATTCAACTTTTCGTTGAAATCATTCGCTGAGTGATTGAATGTCTTCAGCGGACTCTTCATCGAATTGGAATCGGAATGATTGCAGGCAACAGAGGAATGATTGAGTGGTGAAAAACTTCTTCGCTGATCACTTCGCGACAAATTTAGCGGTTGATCACAAACACCGATATTATGGCTATCGCTTGACTTAAGTTCGATATCCATTGGCTTTTGTTTTTCACTGGAGTTTATTGATTTATTGACTTTCGATGAACTTTTTGAAGAATTATTGTTATGGCGATGAGATCTGGAACCTCCGTTCACCTAAAAAGTGATGAATTTATTTCACTTAATTCTATTGTCATTCATTTCAACTGAATTTATGTAAACAAATATCAAATACAATAAATAATTCAGTGTTTGCCTTAACTATTGTACTATTGTTTCAATGAAATTACTTAAAAAGATTTGAGTGTAATAGTAGTCTCTTATAATCACTTAGAAGTTGAGCATGGTGCTTTTTCTTTTTAGTTCATTTTAAGTGATTTTATCTTATTTTGAGTTTGAAAGCAATTACTCTATTCTTAAGACTTTAGGAATTCTATGAAATTCTATAAAATCGAGTCATTATATAGATTTAAATTGCATTAACAATAAGAAGCACTAACCACCACTAACCATGGTGCTTTGCTTTGCTCTGATAATCTCTACATTCAAGATTACAAAGTTTAAATTTGACAAAAAAAAAGTAAAACTTTAGTAGAATACAGATTACATAATACAGAATCTCTGTACAGTTTAAGCCAAGAATAGTTGATAGTGGAGAGTGGACAGGTACTACTAGTACTACTCTAGTGTGAGAACAAGAATCTGCCCACTCTTTTAGAGTTGACTTAAAGAAAGGATCGATAAGATTGTATATAAAAACAATAAACATGAATGTGGTTTAACTTTTAAGTGTAGAACATATTTTTGTCTAATTTTGTTGAATTAAAATAAATAATTGAGAGAATTACCGGTTTATGTGATTTGTCATTAGAGAGTTGTGCGGCAGTTATGGCAGTAAGCGATGAAATATCATTGCTTTTGGAGGGGGATGTTGTTGTTGATTCAGACGATGATAAAGAGTTTGAACTGTTTTCTCTAATTCCAAGAATATCTTCAATTAGATAAGAAGTTGGCTGTTTTGGAGGCTTTCCATAGACGTGCGGGTGCCAAGACATGGATGACATGGACGCCTTTGAAGCCTTCGATTGATAACTGGGACTCAAATCCATGGAAGTGTTGCAATTATTACCACTTGTGTTGGTATTGGAATCGGCATTACTATTATTAACAGCATTGGCACCGGTAGTGGCAGTCCCTCCTTTATGTTGCATTTTGGATGATTTTGATGAATTAGACGAACGAAGCAATAGTTGAAAAGTTATTCAGTAATTGAAGAGAAAAACAAGTTTTGAAGATATAATAAATGAACACTTTTTGGCACAAACTCTCACAAAGTGTTCTCTTCTTTTAATTTTGTGCAAATCATCTGTTCTCTAGAATTGAGACAAAATAGTTGCAGAGTTGAGAGCAGTTCACAACTGAATAACTGTATTACAGTATTAGACAACTACTGGAGTATATTCGAGTATATGCTGTGCTCTATGAGTATATACTGTATGAGCGTTTGGCTCACATTAACAATGAGTTGTGTGCAATGGTTTAATGTGTTGTCTGTGCCGGCGCTGCAAAAATTAAGCATTAGTTGAGTTAAACGTTAACTCAGATATAGCCATATATATAGCCATAACAGACAATAAAGTAAATCTAACTCCAATCCATTGAGCGCTGGCGGAACGGCAGAAGCACTTATAAAGAGCATACAATATAAAGACGCGAATGTGGGCTCAAGGCATACATCGGCATATATATTATGTTGTGAACAGCACAGCACAACACAGAACAGTTACTCTACAACACTAAACACTAGAGCGCAGAGACTGAGCGCACAATTCACTCACTTTCTCGTAGAGACGGAATTAAAGCATTTGAAAGCCATATACGAGAATAGAGAAGAGCTCACAACGAGAGCACAGGCAGAGCACAGCTGCAATAACTAGACATTTAACAGTATGAGCACTACTTGGCCAGAGTTATAATGTTTCAGAATTACAGCATCACTACAAGTGGAGGAGGACTGCCATCTCAAACTCAATATATTGGAGATCGCAATGAGCTTCAATAGCTCAGACTCATCAGCCAACAGCATAGCTCACATCGCAATGAGTCATAACGCATACAACACAGAACAGCACATACCAGTGCCAACAGGAAGACCAGAATGAGATATGAAACTTAAAAGACTAAGTGGTGGCCAGACTATGTAGACGGGATGGGCGAGTAGTCTACTAACAGCTACATAAACATTTAACCGACTAAACCAATCATGAACTTAATCTTTGAAAATAGTGCACAGAATACAACAGAATAGTCACTACTTAACTGTAAATGGAAGTTAAAGTTAACTCACTTTTCACTTACCGGAGATATTTTACATTTGGAGAGAGGGCTCACTTAAAGAGAGAGTTAGTTTGAATCGATGACAAACAGCAATAATCGTTTAAAACGTTAACTTAATTGACAACTATTTGGCTCCAATTCATTGACCGCTTTTCTGAGAAAACAAAAAATGATTAATTGCTTTGAATAGCTTTCTATGCTTTCTATGAATATCAATAATAATTTATAACTTATGTACTCTCGATATAAATGATATTTTTTGGCCAAAACAACACAAAACGTGATTTTCATCGTCGAAGACATAGAAGACAAAACCTAAAGCATAGAATCTTCACAGTTATTGTCAGTTGAAATACTCTGTCAAAAGAGAAAAACTATTTCTTTCGTTTCAATACCAACTTATATGGGATATGAAGAGAGAACTAATACAAGTAGTGTTAGTATTGCCAGAGTATTGCCAGTATTGCAACTATTGCCAGTGCCTTGTATTAGAGCCAATGCAGCGTATAGTTGATGCCATCAAGTTGATGGGCTCTGCGCTACAACACTGATATGCCTGAAATTGCCTGTGTTTAAGTGACTGCTGGCAAGTGGAACAGGAGCTCAGCCTACAGTATTCAACGAGAAAAAAGAGGATAATGTTTGCAATGGAGAGAAGTCTGAAGTCTGCGCGCATTTCTTTCGTTCGCTTAATGTTTAAGATGTGCTTCAATTGCTTGAGCTATGAAACGACGTGAGACTCACTAACAAACATGTTTTCGGGAAACCAACACTTTTTACTAAATATCAGTGCTTTCAGTGACTCAAACACCAAATGCTAAACATTTTTCCAATAAATGCATATTATTTTACTTCACAATAAAGTGATTTTCGACTCAACACTAGACTTAAAACGTTTTTCTGAGTCTCACATAAGTCTCCCAAAGTCTAACATTTTTGCCTTCAAAGAGAAAAAATGTAAATAAATTGCTTACAAATAATGGCAGAGAATAGAGAATAGAATGCATTCTAATGTATTGTTAGTAAACTTTTAGCAAACCTTTGCATCAAAGCATTCAAGTGATACCTTTCGTGACATAACTTTTTTCAATTTTATTTTTTTCTAGTTTTTGCTTATCTGACAAACACTTCCACATTAACAAAATGATTACCAAAAACCTTTTAAAACGTTTCTATAAAATTAAACGTTTTTGATTTGTTTTCTTTTTTGAATAAATTAAAGTACGTAATGAATAAATTATAAATAAGGTATAATACATATTCTTCATATATATTCAAGATTTATAATTTTCAGTAGAACTTTCTTAAATCCTAAGGGAGTTGAGGTCACAGATTCCTTGTTCTCTCTCCCTCTCCTTCTCTCTCTCTCTCTCTCCCTTTCAAAGATTAGTCAATAATTGAAATAACGGCAATA
>JAQIXD010001085.1:0-17739 GCA_034699985.1 Minunthozetes semirufus
CGGTTCTTCGCTAAGGTTTTCACTCTCAGCAACTCTTCTGATGGGAGCCATAACTGATTTAATCACAATTACATATTTACTCCATTATTATAAGGCTTTTATTTATTTTTTTCAAATGAAATTTTTAAAAAATCCATTGAATAAAATATGGGAAATCTAATCTTATTTTTTAATAATTGACAAAAATTCTTTCAAAAAATTGAGTTTCAACTTGCAATCAAGAAATCGGGAAAACAATAGATTCGTTTATTATGTGGTTATTTATGAATATTTTAAATTCATGAATGTTATGCTGCAGTTATAGACATTTTGCAATATTTTTTTGTGAAATATATTTATTTATAAAAAATGTTGGGATTCCCCCCTTTCGACATCACTTTACCACTACTGGACATTTCCTCACAATTTTATCTTATCAGACTAATGATCATTTTTGAAGTAAGCATAAACTTGACTCGATTTCTCTTGAATTCTAAATTTGTCTTACTCAATATCACTCAATATAATAATAACTATAACACTAAATGCACTCATCATTAGAAATAATTTTAAGCATTTGTCAAATAATGAGTTTATTATACGAGTTTTTCATAACAAATGACCTTACTCTATCTCTCTATCTCTCTGTCAACTAAACAACTGTATTTTTTCCAAAAAAAAACATCAGTTAAAGTTTTGTTTTGAATAATTATCTCAAATGTTAATTGAATTGAATTTAATGTCGAATTTCTTAAGAATCAGTTATTATTTATTGTTTTTAATTCTTGGATTCAAATTAAGACTATATTTAAGCCACAAATTAAAGTCAAATAAAAAGGAATTCAATGAAAAAGATTTGGTTCTGTTTTTCCCCGACAAAGACTTCAAATTCATGGATAGAGTCAGAGTCAGTGCAAATGAATTGATTGAAAAGCATCCAATGTCTGAGTTGAGCCAACTTTTGTCTGTCCTAAAGTCGTGCCGATTATCACTTGACGTCTGTATGTATTGCATTGGATTCGCGCCAATCATTAAATTGATAGAAGAGTTGAGTCAAAACGGTGTCAAAATCCGAGTAATAGTTAGCGGTCGTAACAAAAGTAACCGCTGTTTGGATATAAAGCCAAAAGAAGTGAAGAAAATATCGGGTCGTTTAACCTCTTTATCAAAGTTTGGCGTTCAGTCAAAAACTATAACAAATTCATTAAGCGTTTGCCCAGACTTTTATATGCACCACAAGTTCGCTATTATTGATACCAAATTACTTATCAATGGTTCACTCAATTGGACAGAGAATGGTATTTTCGGCAGTTTTAACGACTGTGTAATCACCAGTGATCCAGATCTGGTCACAGCCTATTTGGAGGCCTTTAATGAGTTTTGGGATAACTATTGATTTTAATGATCAGAAGTTTTCCCAAAGTTTTTAAACACTAAGAAAAGGAAATGATTTAAGACTTTAAAAATCTTTAATTGCATTAAATATTGAATTTTAGACTATATTTGTACAGAAATTTGTTTTAATTAATTAAAAATTATATAAAAATAAAATCAAATTATTTTAAAAACTCTTTTGTTTTTTGTTAACAAAAATAAAATATTAAAATATAGTAACGATTGGATTAATGTTTGTATTTTACAAATGATATGTTTAACCGATGAGTCCTCCGCCAGTTCCAGCCTTCTTACCGGCGGCGGCTTTGGCTCCGGCAGCTCCGAACTTAGCTGCGGCTGCTTTGGCGGCAGCGCCTGCTTTAGCGCCAGCCTTAGCTCCGGCAGCGGCGGCGAATCCCTTCTTAGCTGCTTTGCCCGCTTTCTTACCACCAGCAGCTGCTGCGGCTCCGAATTTTCCTCCCTTCTTGGCAGCGGCACCGGCTGCACCACCAGCAGCGAATCCACCACCAGCCTTTCCGAATTTGAAGCCTTGGCTCATTCCAAAGGTTTTGATGGCACCGGCCTTCTTGTTATATCCGGCGGCGAATGCTTTACCAAATTTGCCTTTTTTGCCCGCTTTGGCGAACTTCTTACCGGCGGCACCGAATTTACCCGCTTTCGCTCCCTTTTTGCCACCAGCAGCAGCTGCAGCTCCACCAGCGGCACCTCCTGCGGCCTTTGCTCCTTTAGCTCCAGCAGCCGCTGCGCCTATAAAACCGAACAATACATAAATTTGTTGAAATAATTTTAGGCCGCGTTTTATCCATACCTTTAGCTCCTGCAGCACCCGCAGCAGCTCCGGCTGATGCAGCCTTAGCTCCAGCAGCGGCGGCAGCGCCAGCTGCGGCACCCTTTCCACCGCTCTCAGCAACGGCTAAATCTAAATCACTGGCCTCAGCTTCCAATTCATCTTCGAGTAGACTATCGTCCAACTCTTGTGAGATCGCACAGCATATAACGACTGACAAAATCAACTAAATATCGAGAATAAAATGATTATAACTTTAAATAAAAACATTTTTGGTTATATATCTCACATATTTGAACAGCATTTTGACTAAAATTTTCTTATAAAAAGTGAAAAATTTTTGGTATTAGTTATGTCTTCCCTTTCTATGAGAGATCACTGGAAAGGATTGATTCCGATTTTGTATTGAACTGACTTTTTATAGTAATAATTGAGACAAAAGTCATATGAGTTTTATTTTTCTGTGAATGAACTTGAAATTTATGCCTAAATTCTTGAGTTTTATGCACTTATAGTAAGCCTACCTGTGCTGACCTTTCAGTGTAGGACTCATTGGCGTAGATATCCGTTTGAGTCTTACAGTTCGAGCAATAGTTTTGCTAATCATTTGACTGTTTTATCAGAAGTAAAGTCATTAAAGTCTCAAATTATTTCCTCAAAAAAATTCTTTCCATTAATAAGTGAATACATTTTCTCGACTTTCAACACAAATATTTGTTTTTCGTTTTGAAAAAATTTCTATTTTCTGAAACACATTTTTATGGATAGCCTTCAGTTGTGAAGGAAGACAATCATTAATTGCTTTAATGATTTTCACACTAAAACAGTGAAATACTTATAATATATTCATTCATAAAACAAAAGCCCAAATATTTGGACAAAATTCCGTTTTATTATTCTTTAAGACATCATTTCATAAAACAGGCAACTCTTTCCTTTCCTCCTTTTTTGAATCAAGAATTATCTTTATTCAACAAATAAAGTCATTTCCAGAATTATTTCTGAAAAAAGTGAATCTTCCACAAATATTAATACAATAGACTCACAAACATCTTTTTTCTAGAGAAGTTTATAGAGAAATCTTTAAATCGATTCGCTTTTACTTTTTATTTTTATTCCAATTCTTGAAGTATTTCCTTAATTATATCAAATCTATAAATATTATAATAGTCTATAAACTTATTTATTCTATATATTGGTTATGTCTATATAACTAAATTATTGTACAAATTGTTAATCTAATAAAATATAAACCTAACCTTCGTGTCCAAAGTTGACAGTTATTTAACCATTGATTTTATTTTTCAAATAATTTTTGATTTTGTATTAAACGGATCACAAGTTAAGGAATTTTCAATTCAAGTGATTATAAGTTATCGATAAGATATCAGTGATAATCATCCAAATTATCCTTTATTTTACACGAAGTAATAATCCATAAGAATTTCGGCAATAATTTGTAGACATTTTGAAAATAGAAGAAATTTTATTGAAATTTTGTTCATAGAATTGAAATACAAATAATTTTATAGAAATACTTAGAATTCAATTATTATTAAAACATATTTTGAAAAAATTCATAAATGTTTGACTGAAATGCACTTAAATATCACAAATGATAACTAAAATTGATTCACAATTGCAATGAATTTATATAAAATACTAGAATTCAATCAAATGTCTCAAAATATTCAAAACAAATTGAATTATTTCACCAAAAGAATGTCTAAGATTATAATTGTCGGGAATAACATTAAAATCAAATCATTCATTGATTTTTCAATAAATTAATTTACTTTTGAAGACTAATGGAAACTAATGATTGGAAATTCATTTCAATATTTGAATCAATTTTTGTTAATTATTGAATGACTTACTGTTTGTCATGAATTGACTCAAATTATAACATTTGAAAATTGAGGCCTCTTTGGGAGAACTTAAAAGTCCTTTTACTCAATAAATTAATGAATACGAATGCTATGAATGAATCAACTTTTGGATTCATATTTGGATTAATCTCTAAATTAATTATTTTTGTAATCAATTGGGAAATGAATTCAAATATGTGTCCAAATTCTGATTCATTAATAACATTCGGATTCGTTAAGAGACTGAACAAAAGGACTTTAATGATAACATTGAAAAATCTTTCATATAATTTGAGAAGAATTGGAATTTAAGTTCAAAAATATCACATTTTGTTCCTTAAAGACAATCAGATCTAACAAACGGATCACTTCTTTGTTAGATTGCATTGTCTTCAATGCTTTCATTCACTGTCTAAAAGAAGTTGATCTCTGCAGAAGTGAACCATTATATGATAACCAAGAATGCGATGGCATCTGTGCTGCAGAGGTCATCACATTCCTGCCTTTCCTATAATGAGTCGGTTCTGCAGACAACGCAACCTCTTATAGGAAGTCAATGAAAGCATTCATTGTTTCTGTGATTAACATTAGTTTTGCATCAAATCTGTGGAATAATTGTTTGAATTTTTCAAAATACTTTTGGATTTGAAGTTAAAACAAATGAATAATTATTTCAGAAAACAAATTAAGATTTAAAGAGAAGATTAAAACCAAAAATAAGAGTAATTTCTGTTTAAAAGTTAATTATTTTTTTTTTGAATTCAATTAATTTTAGAGTTTTATAGGTTATGCGAATATTTTTACTGTTTTTGAGGCTTTACTTTAATTTGATGTCCTTCAGGGCGTTCTTGGAAGCGGCTATTTTCGCGAACTTCCGATTTTTGCCGACTCCTCCATACCTTTTGCCTTTTGCTGTTAACACAACCCGAACCTTTCGGCCCTCTTTCTCAGAAGGTCTGGAAATAAACGAATAATTTGAGTAATTAAGAGCAAAGTGTGAGACTAATACATACCCGAACATGACTTGACCGGCCGGACAGGACTCCCAGACGTCTTGGACCGCCATTTTAGGTATGTTTTCCGTAAAATAGTCTAAAAAATTGAATGAATTTAATAAATATTAATTTGTTTTCAAAACTTTTAAATTTAATACCGATTTCTGGTTTCAAAAGCCTGTAATAGACTCTCCAAACGCCATCCAAAGAGAGCCCATTGTCCAGGAATATAGCGCCGGCCACCGACTCGAATATATCGCCCAATGCTTTTGGGACCTCTATCTCTTCGACGTCATTGCAGTCATCTTCGGTTAACTTATTGAATGACTTAATAACGGAATCGGTTTCACTTCCGCTGAAGTTCTGCTCAAAGTTCTGAATTGCGCGGAACAGATCCGGTGATAAATTCTTCAAGAATTTGTGGAATTTGTATTTGACGGCAATGGCAGCGAAGAACGCATTGTTGACCAGAGCTGAACGCAAGTCAGTCAACTGTCCCGGACTAAACTCTTTGTTAGGAGTGGCGAATATGTGTCGACTAATCAGATAATCGATGAGAGCATCGCCTAAAAACTCGAGTTTCTGATAGCAATCAGTGAATTCATTCATATGGTATGAGCTGTGGGTCAGCGCCTGAATTAAATAGGATTTGTTTCGGAACTCATAACCAATTATTTTCTCGAATTGATTTAAATTGGCTCCAGAATAGTGTTTGTAAATGAATTCCTCCCTATCTTTCGCGGACACATCGGGTCTACAGATGGGATCTTTAGGTGATGGCAGCCATTGGAAGAGGTTATCTCTCGGAAGATTAGAACCATTCAAATAATCAATATAATGTGGAACACCATCTTTGATGGGTCTAATTCTTAGGCCCAACCATTCCATGAAAATAAGTGCACTTTTATTTCCGCCAACCAATAGGTGAGCGCCGATAAGAGCTTCCACTGAATCGGCGATACTTTTATTCTTCACTTTTCTGTGTTTAAAAGAATCGCTTCTTTTGCCTAAATTCTCATTTGAGTCGTCCTTTGCCTTAGCCTTTGGGCTGATCTCTCGTTCAAGAATTTTAAGATCGTTTTCATCTGATATATCATACGATGGGAGCAACCAATTGTTGTTTGGAAACCACTTATGAGAGACAATAAGATTATCGAACTTCTTCTCCCTTCCAATCAAATACAGATTACAGTTACAGATCTGTATTTGTCTTAAGTATGAGAGGCGTCCCTCTTCCAGCTCTGGACAACTGAAGTAAACGAACGTCGAAGAGACCAGTTTTAAGAACGAGTCTCCAATCACTTCCAGTCTCTCCAAATTGAAGATATCATTGGCGCCAACCATTGTTAGTGCCTGAAGTATCAAATGGGGTGAAGGACCCAGAATAGGATCACCAACTTTTGCGTCATATTTCTCGCGAATATAATTATCGATATTTCCTTTGAAAATAAAAGGAAAGGCTTCGCCATACTTCAGGTCAGGACGTTCTGATTGAGGAACCGAATTGATTTCAATCATCATCTGATTGTATGTCAACTGATCCCCAAATAGACTTCTATTGAATTGAGTTGAGACCAACTCTTTAAACTTGTTTATCATCGCTGTCGTGAAAGTCAACAAATTATTGAGGGGATCGCCAGTCATCGTCGGTATACTTAAACTTGTATTCGGAGTACTAATGTGTTGAATGGCAGAAGTTGTTCTCTCAATAGTGATGGTCTGTTCTCTGCGCTGTTTCTTGAGTTTAGGCAATTTATTTGTGACACACTCTGTCTCATCGTTAAACTCGTGTCCTTCGCACTCATCGTCCGAATCGGACATACGTTTTGATCCATTAAAAGTTGAGCCGAAGTTAATTGTTATGCAATTATTTTCTAAATTACATCTAATTCTGGGATTAGTTTCAGAATTAATTCTTTGCCTCAACTCTTCGACCAAATATAAGTGGTTCAGACGATAGAGAACTGCCGGTAAACACAAGGCCTGACGCCATAAGGAGGCTGGGAATGGATGGATGCGCACCAATTCGGGTGGAAAGTACTCGGGATAACGGATATCCTTTTTACCGGTTGCGTATGGCTTCAGTTGTGCGCCTTTGAAACCACAATTTAAACTTTTATTGATAGCCCGGCCCTCTATTAGGGACTGATTCTTGTTTTTTATATCAATTTTGTATTTCTTTAAAAAGTATTCTTCAAAAGTCTTATAATCTGATGACTTGGACCCTGATTCCTGCCATTTACTTCTTGAGCTCATATCAGAGATTTTGAGTGAATAATAGACTTGTGGTCTTCCTTTTATATCTGTTCTATACCAGGGATAGAAAATGCAGTCATTGAAAGACTGTTCGTCAAAATAATAGCTGAGTCTATCGGTGGCCGACATCTCTTTCACATCTATAGCACCGAATGTATTAATTTTATTGATGAAACTCCAATCTATTTGAGTGGAGCTCTTCAGTGGAACTATTAATACATTGAAATCAGATTTCTTTGAATCGAATGTAAATTCTTCGACAGGAAAACGCATCACTTCTTCGATTGTAAAGCAGTGAAACTTTTCAATCGATTCCTTTTGTTCGACATTCAGATTAAGACTACCGATGGGTAAGAATTCGACCGTTAATTCAGAGTTCTTCAGATCATCGATCACTCCGTGGAATATACTCTTGAAATATATAGAAAACTCACAACTTTTGACAATTGGTTTACCAGTGATTACACCAAAAGTAATACAATCATCTCTTAGGGAATTAGTCTTCGGGAATACGATCTTTATTCGATTCAAATAGTGGCCATTCGTTTGGTTTTTGTCAGAAGCAAAGACTTTGGCAATTGGTTTACCGATAATATCCTTTCGAGTACGAGTGCCTGCCTTTCCCTTTGTAGGTTTGAGTCTTCCTTCTTGATCGTTGTCCAACGTTTCTATTCTGAGCCCTAATTTGTTGACGTAATCCCGAATAGTTGTCTCTCTATTTACTGGCAGTAAATTGTCGTTAAGTTCTCCAAATTGGTGTAACTTTTTGCAGGCTCTCACAGCGACTGCCTTTTTAGCGGAATCACTGTCCTTCTTAAGCGGCCCTTTAATTATGCCTTTGAGCGGACAATTGACTGGAAGTACAACTGTTCCTCGAAATCCATGTAATCTGATGACATCCTCCACAGCAAAGACTGGTTGCAAACTTGTAAACGAATCAGTGCTCAGTTTATTGCAATACCTGTAGAGAAGAGATATCGCGGATCGACCGGTGATTATCGCATTAGTTGTCTCACTCTTGTAAACTAAATCTGGGTCTTCCTCATCGTCTTCATATACACCTTCAGAAGGTGATCCAGATCTGTCTTTACTATTGATATTTCTGACCATTTCTTCCATTTGGTGAAAACCATTGAGTTTTGCGTGAAGAGGACCGCTGTCCACATCTGCGGTCATCATATAATAATACGCGTCTTCAGCTCTGGCCCTTCCCTTTGATTGCAAGTACTCTCGAAAAGTGTTGATTCGATCGTAACGGACGACGAGATTACATATTCTAACGTCGAGTCCTTCTTCGAGAACAGAAGTGGCGACCAATAGATTCAATTCATTCTTGTGGAACTGATCCACTACTTGTTGTTGCTTTCTATCAGAATTAGATGCAATTTTAGCCTCAATACCAGGTCTAGCGGCGTGTCCTACAACCCAACCAACATTGAGGAAACCGTATTGATTGGGGAAAAGTCTCTTGAGTTCTAAAAGCCATTCGCACAACACTTTTGCAACACATCTTTGATTAACGAAAATAATACCACAAATAGACGACTCCTGATAACCAATTGGTTTATATCGTCTCAAAATTTCGAGGAGTCGAAGCATTTTAGGTGAGGCCGTATTCAGGGCTGCCATTGGGTCGGTGTCTACTTCTAGAGACAAAACTGCCTGAATTTGCTTCAGATATCTGATACCATTGTCCCAGAGTTCAGATTGTTGTCGATCAAACTCTTCGTAGACTTTCTTGTATTCTTCGATTTCTTTTATATAGAATTTGACGGCCAGTGAAGCACACCATACGCCCATCCATGTCATAAAAAGGGGATACTTCTCACCGGTTTGTTTATCAGTTAGGGTTCGGTTCTGCTTCTCCGGATCCGTTAAAATATTTCTGATTGTCGACAATATTTTCTTCATTCGCGACAAAACTGTCGGACACTTTCTCTGGTCTTTATATGATTTCTGAGTTGTCTTCAGAGCCGTAATAAACGTATCTAAAGAGGTGACGACTGTGCCGGCCGTCAGACTTGTCTTTGCGTCGCAGTTGTCAAAAATCCAAACAATTTCTTTAGGGTTTGTCCCATAAGTGCCGACATCACCGGTCATACAAACAGCCGAATATGTCTTTTCGATGTCCTGAACGGCTTCGCCAAAGTTCTCGACTTTCATCGAGCAGTTTATAGGAGTGGCCGACAGTCCTAACACTCGGGGACGTGCGTTGGGGTCCAACTCATTGTACTTCTTCATGATTTGTCTGTAAGGATGTCCCGACTCTTTCTTGTTCTTCTTTCGTGCGGCCCAATGGACTTCATCGACGACCAGAAGATTGATTTTGTCGAAAGTGATGTGCGAGTGGTTCAACATATCTAATAGTATTTGTGGTGTCATAACAATCACCTGAAACTTTTCCATCTCTTCATCCCATTTGTTTTTGTTCCAGAAGTCGACGTTCATATCACCGGTGAAGGCGCCGACACTCAAATCTGATGTTTGCGGAGACTTTTGTATTGCTTTCTTTTGTTGTGTGACCAGAGGTCGCGTCGGAACTAAGAAGAAGGTGCGCTTCGCCTGACCCCCGAGATAGCTGCCATTGAGTTGCGGTAAATACTTTTCATCACTCATCAAAAGAATAGAAATGAATGTCTTTCCGGTTCCGGTCCCCAAACAGGCGATAATATTCCTCTCTTTTGCAGCTTTGTATAAATCGATCTGAAATGAAGTCAATTATCAATTGATTTGAATTTTAACCATTGATTACAAGTTTATGTTTAGTTTTAAAAGTGGTTTAATAATCAATTGATACCTGATATTGACGGCTCTCATATTCCTTGATCTCCTCTTCGCTGTCAGCCATTGTCACTCACTTATTCCACTCTAATTTCAACAACAAATAAATAGTTTGATAATTAGTCACAAAATTATTATTAAAATCATTTTAAAAGTTAATAAAAATTAAACAAAATTTTATTTCAATTGAATTCAAACAACAAATACTTGAAATCGATTGATAAACAATTGCGAAAACACTCAAAAAAGGTGAAAATAGTCGGCATAATTACCCCGATATTAGTTATCAATATTATGTTAATTCATTAAAAAGTTAGTCAAATGTTAACAAAGACTAAAAGTTAAGTGAAATCAGTGAATGAAAACGACTTCTAATCGTTTGATGAAATGTTTTTATTTCATTTGATTTCGTCATTGTTTTCAACTCTTTTTTGATGAGTAGAGTTCGCAACAGTTATGCCTTTAGTATTGCATTGCAGTCGACTCACATCAAAAGCAATCCATTTCTCTGATCCGTCGGTTTTATGAACTTTTGTTTGCGTTCATCTCTATTGCCTTCAATCACACGTCGGTTTAGAAAAGTTTGTTTTACAGATGTAAAACTTGTAAAATGTACCAAGGTATGCAATTTAAATAGGCATATCTTAGATTATAATATTTTTCTATTTAATTTTTAAAACAAAAATGATCTAGGTAAACTTGTTGTTCAGTGGTTTAGTAAAAATGCTACTTTTTAAAGCATTTACTGTCATATTTTGACATTAAAACTAATTTCTTTAAAGGATCTTGCTCATCTCGTCTAAAAGTAGAAGAGTCGAAAAAAATGTTTATGGTAGTTGTTAAATGACTCAATGCAATGATATCTTACATAATCAAGTTTTTTTTTGGTCTCAAATTAAACAGAAGTTATCAAATATCAGTATAATTACTGGAATCTTCTTTATATACATAATTTGTATTATTAAATGATAGTTAAATGATTAGATAAAATATTTTGCAAAAAAAATTATAATATTTTTGTGATTCATTAGATGGACCATTTGTACCATGGTCACCATTGCTGAACTTCAATCACAATTATTTATACATTATATCAAAAATGAGGCAAAAAATTGACAAAAATTCAAACAAATAAAAAATGTCAAATATGGGACTCATCTCCAAATACTTTATTTATTTTTCAAAAATTCTTTAATAATAATAATAATAAAAATATTTGTGATAACTATTTAAATGAATTTATGTTTTAAAAATTAGTCTTAAAATTATTTATTTTTATTTGCGGTTCATCTGATCGGAGATAAGTTCGTCTTTTAGACTAAAAACTAGATTTCATTCATTCACTTGACTTCTAAAAGACAAATAGCGTGGGTATACCTCTTTCAAGGTGTGTTTATATGTATTTTTATCTAATTAGTTATATTTCCTGCTCATATTTCACTCAATAAATATCCAAGAGATGGCAAATGGAATTTCACCAATTACTGAATGATTACGATTTTAATGAAACATAATTTGCTAAAATATTTATTTTTATAACTTTATCATAAAATTACCATTTTTTCTGCGTTTAACTGACTATGCTAAATTAATGCAATTTTAATAGTTGTTTAATAAATGAGTAACCAAAGGAATTCGAGTTATCGAGCAAATTAAAAAGGCTTAAACAGAAGGTGATTAATCGAACTTTAATGTTACCAAACTTTTAAAAATAAACTTGATAAAATCTTGAATTTTTTTTACTCCATGGGAGGTATTCACCAAAAGATTATAGCTTGGTTATTTCAGTTCTAAATTTAACATCAATATTTGTACACAAATAAGTACACACTCCTGGCTCTCCCATTGAGGATAGGACTGATTGATGGCATAAAAAACAAAATTAATTATTCAAACAATTCTTCACTGTTTAGATGAATTTGAAGGGCAGTGATTGGAAAGGGATTCAAAATGTATTCTCGCCCTAAACACAAATGATTTCAAGGGAAGCCTACGCACAGCACAGACTGGAAATCGCTGTATATTTAATGAATTATTGAATAGAGAACTAAATTATAAGCAAAAGATATAAATTATTAGGAATTCTCTCTTATAATAGGAATAGCCTTAAAAACCCACACATTTTACTTGAACTTCAAAGTCGAGAAAAAAGTGATCTTTTCATTCACTTTGATTCCGTTCTGATGGCTGTGCAAAAAATAATACTATTCCTGTGATATTCACAATAAATTGTCAAAAGCTGTGCCTTTAATCGTTTATAATAAAACATTTTTGTAAAAAAGTATTTCTTTTATTGAAATCAAAGTATTATTGTCTCAGAAGTGGAGATGAGTTCACCGCCAGTCATAACCATTACCCGACACTACAGCACAAGAAATAAGTTTAATATCTTCGACGATTACGACATTAATAGCGGTTTCATTACCAGTCGTTTGGGTTTATTGAAGTTTGTGATTCTGGTATGTCTTATACCAAATATGACATTAATTGTCGTATTTCTGGTTATTATTTCATCAATTTGTGTGAATTCAAATGAATTTCCAAAAACATGACTACCAAGTGGTAGTTTATTAACCCAGTGATATATTGCCTGAAAATAACCATAATTCATAATCTGTGATAATATCTGAATTTTTCCTTATTCTTGGTTTTAAAGAGATAAATGAGATGTAAATTCTAATGAATAATTCAAAACATTTTTCTTTGTAGTTATTTTCACTGATATGTCTCATCTTAGTGTTGGCGGAGACACAGACAGCCGCCTGTTCAAAGAGTGACCGACGAAAATCAGATCAGGTCACGTGCTATAAGATTTACACAGGTGACCTCTTCCTTTTGCTGATCAACTTCTGCTATGTCTATATTATTGTCTTAATGGCTGTCACTTCCATATTCTCGATCACAAGTGAATCACTTCTTTCAAAGACAACATTCGTGAGTAAACTCACAGAACATAAAGAATTGCAAAAACAAACCTCTCTTTTGTGTCCCAAAGGATTATGTCTTCCATTATATGGGTTTTGGTTTTTACCTCATTGGAGGCGTTTGGGTCTTCATTGATGCAGTATCTGATGGCAGGACAGGTGTTATCATATCAGGATCGGTAGTTATTCTATGATTTTGATCACAAAATTATCTAAAACTCAATTTTATTTAAAGTTGTTTGCATTGATCTGTTCTGTGGGCCACCTCTTCCATGGTATGGCATCTTATGAAAAGAGCTTGGACATCTAAGTTGCGAAAATCTCACTTCAATAGTATTTTTACTTCTTTATTAAAAGCGAATGTTTTGTACAAATTTATTATCAAATCTAAGATAAAAAGAAAACAAAAGTTTTGCATTAATTAACATAAATTTGATAGAAATAACACTTGATATTCATAATGGAAAAGTTTTTGATAACTTTACTCTTATTTACTTTACTTTATTTAAATTATGAAATTATTTGTATTTAACTCTATTTCTCATTATTTTGGAAATGAATTATTCAAGTGATCGACAAATAATGTTTACTATTAATTGATTGAATCATAGGTTTTATGAAATGCTTTTAAATGTATTCATATTATAATTTCATTCAATTTTGTGTAAAGACTTGAATTGGTTTATCATTTGTTTGATGAAAATATGGGCTCAAATCCTGTTTGCAATCTTCAGACCGGTATTTGCGAAATCAATCAAAATTATTACTCATTGTGCAGACCAACACTCTTTCCGCTCCGATTTATCGGTGGACCGCCCGGTCTATGGCAGTTTCGAACCCCATTTGTGACCAGAACCTATAGGAAAGTCTGTGCTCTCATTATGATGGTGGCCATGAATATGGGGGCGGCCGGAAATTGCTATTTCACTATGAGGGCGACCTGTCATTCCAATCATACTTTCAGTCAGAATATTAATATGTTTTACGTATTGGCAATAAGTATATCCGGAGTTCTCGGTTTAGACATATTGTGGTGGAAGAGACGGACTCTCATTGAATTACTTAAATCTATTGACTTCGAGCCCAAAATGTGTGAAGTAATGGACGCAAAATGTAATGACGAAAATGAAAAGGAGATCAGGAATAAGACAATCAAAATGTTTCTGTTTATGCTATTCTTCTCGGGTTATACCAATTGGATTTACGCAACATCCACTACTAAGAGTATGGGACCGGCTTTCCTGGATTATACTTCTCTTAGATTTCACGCTCATGTTTTGATGTTTACCCTCGGATTCATTGCTATTTATCCGTTTTCGGTTATTATGTCTCTCTATATATCCCTTTCTTGGATTTTTCGGCTGAAAATCAAAAGAATAATTCAATATATTCGCGAAGATATCGATTTAATACAAAATAATCACAAACCGCCCCCATTTCACGCTAAAGCAATTGAGTTATGGTTCTCTTTATATTTGGTACAATTCAAGAAATACGATCAAATATTTAAACAAATCGCTGGCTTAATATATTTGGTGATGGTCTTTTCTATCTTATCCTTTGCCGAAGACAGCTTAACAAGTATTTTTAAGCAGAGATGGGTGGGTAACAATTCCTGGGACACTGTCCACGAAGGTATAAGCATTGCCTGTCTCGTCTATTTCCTCTATTCCCTCTCCAATGTTGAACACAGTTTAAGACGTTATGTTAAACTCCTGTATCGGCTCTCATTGAGAATCAAATTCCTTGATTTGAGTGATGAATCGGCATCTGATTTAAGCGAAAAAGTGAGCCATAATTGCTTTAAGTTATATTTAATTAAAGACTTTATTTCAGTACCAGCTTTTGGGTGAAACGGTTGGAAAGAGTGGTCTTAATGTGACTTTATTTGGTTTAATGCATATCAACAGAAATCTTATAATAACTACTTTCAGTATTTTACTAACTTATGGTCTTATTATGTATGAGCTCTTTGGTAATGAAAATTCTGAAGATAAGTCTTGGAATTCGGTCAACTCTACAACTAGCTCACCTCTTATCAATAAAACCAATTTTGTTTAAATTATTTTTGCGTCAATATTTTTTTATTGTATAAAAAGTTTCCACTGTTTTCATCAAAGGCCACGGCATCAACTCTGAACCCTCTCATTTTTTTTAATTCCAAAAATTCTTGCCTTAAATTAAAATAATTTACTTTAAATCTCATTACTTTCTGTTAGTTTAAATGTATTTCATTTTTCCCAAAAATCATGTTTTAACTGAATTTATACGAAATTAAAAATAAAGTCATTAAAGGTTATTTAGAACTTGATTAAACTACATTATTTGTACTAATAAAAACAATATTTTGGTTATTCTCTTCTGTTCCCCCTCTGAGTTAAGATGAAGAATTTCCCAATATTTCCCTCAGGCACATGACATTAGACATCACTGAAAACATTGATAACATTCCTATTCGTAAATAATTTAAATAAAAGGATTTTAATTACAAAAAATAGTGAATAAGAAACGAATTGATTAAATATAAGAAAAATTTAAATTTAACTAAAAATATATAACATTTTATTGCCTTAAAGACAATTAGATCTAACAAACGGATCATATGTTGGAATAACTTGTTTTCAAAGCGTTAAGAAAAGCTCAAAGAGGTTTTGGTCTGTTTTTGGACTGACTAACTGAGTGACCCCCTCCTTGGCAGTGCCAGGTTTAGAGAAAACTTGAAATGAATTTCTTTTTTCAGAGCATCTAAAATAAGTGTAAGAAAAAAGTCTTTTTAGATTTATTTGAGTCTTAAAAACAGAGAATATTTGCTGACCTCTATATTAAATTAGGTCGTTATTAGACGCTTGAAAAGTGTGTGTATTTTCAGTGGTCGTTGTGTTCGAGGCAGTCGTCGGCCTAAATAAGGAGTTTTGAAAAACCTCTCGCCTGTTATCAAACATTGGTTGTGGGGCCAGTTATATCTGAGCCATTGGTCTATTCATTTAAATTTTGAAAAACTTGGAAAAGTTTTAACTCTTTAAGTTTTTTTTCTTTGTTTGAATATATGTTATATAATATTCTTATTCATATATTCGTTTAATATATGATATATTGTAGTTTTGTTGAATTTATTCCTATTATTCAAATCAGTATTACTTGTGTTGTGTTTATCAATACTTCTTCAACTACTTTATAATGAGTTTCAAACAACTTCTGCCAACATTTGATCTCAATTACTATTTTCATGACTTTTGGGAAATAGAGGGCGACCCTCGTATAGGGGATATGCCATTCTTCCGAGGAGGGCCATGGGCAACCTGGTCACTCATCGCTTTCTATGTGTTTTTCGTTAAAGAGTTGGGACCAATGCTAATGAAAAATGTGAAACCATTTGGATTAAGAAAGATTATGTTTTGCTATAACTTTGCAATGATTTTAATGAACGGATGGTTTTTCTATCAAATCTTCATTGTATTCAACTTCGGTCTCGACTTAAATCTCTTTAACTTTGAAAGAGTCAACAAATATAGCAGAAGTCCGAAAGATATGCAGATCGTAAGACTGGCCTATCTTTTCTTTTTGTCAAAATTGGTTGACTTAATCGAAACGATATTCTTCGTGTTGAGGAAAAAGCACAATCAGATATCCAATCTTCACGTCTATCACCACAGCGTTGTACCACTTATGGCTCACTTAGCCATCAAAGTATCACCGATAGGAGGACCGGCCACTATGTTCCCTTTGTTGAACACTATTGTTCACATTGGTTAGTAAGATTCAAATTCAACTAGCTTGCTTTTTCAAGTTAATTTTTAGAACTAACCGATATAGGGGAGGAGTGGGGAAATTCCTCTTTAAGTTTCTGCAAAAGATTTTAATATAAGAATTAATAATTTAAAAATATTTACGAATTTAAGACTAAATTTTATAATTAATGATGAACTCAATCATTTCATTTATGACTATAAATTGTTCTAGTTAAACTAGAATCTAGTTTATTAATTTAATTACACTTGAAACTAACAAGTTAAAATGAGTTAAAATTTCCTTAAATTTCAACTATTTGTCAAATATTGATTCTTATGTTTGATTGTAGTCGTAATTCAATTGACATAATTTCCATGAGTGTGATTTAAACTCGATAGATTTTTCCTATTTGAGCAGGAGTAAAAAAACAATTGTAATGTTTACCCTTTTAGGGATATTTTTCTCGAATAATTGTCATTTCCTATTAATTTCATTCAAATAATTTCAAAATGTTTTCCTTAAATCTCATATTTTTTTCGATTAGATGTCAATAAACTCTTTAAAAAAATTGACTCAAATTTTATGTCAAAATTTTGAACATTTTCTTCAAATGAGATATCATTCAAACATTTGAAAAAAAGATTTATGCAAATTAGGATTTGGGAATTTTTCTGCTTACCCCAGATAATTGACCTGAGCTTCTATTATTTAAAACTCTCATTCAAATAATAATTAATCTTAAGTGCATTTTTTGCAGTGATGTACACCTATTATGCGTTGTCATCATTAGGTCCTTCTATTCAGAAGTACTTGTGGTGGAAGAAATACATAACCCAAATACAATTGATCCAATTCATCATTTTCTCCGTCTACAGTGTATTCTTCTTTGTCAATCAGAGGGGATATCCAGTTATTTTCAATTACTTGGGATTATGTCAGGTATATAGGCTGTTTCACAAAAGGGTAAGCACTGAAATATACTATAAGAATCAAATTCAAGCGCGAGTTAAACTTTTCATTCAATT
>JAQIXD010001086.1:0-17736 GCA_034699985.1 Minunthozetes semirufus
CCTCCCTCCCCTTCATCGCTCTCCCTTTCATCTCTTTCTTAATTCTAAAAATGATCAAGCCAAAAAGAGAGTTTAGATAAAATTTAAAGAAAACAATATTTAATTGAAAATAAGAGTATTGTTCGAATGAAAGGTTTTTCGAAGATTTGGTTTGAAACTTGTTTATTTAACGAGTGAAAAGAAGTAGAGAATAATAGAATAATTGAATTCTGGAAGAATTTTGATCAAAATGAATCATTGGATACCTTCTTTGGTCTATTATATATTGAGTAATAATTAATTGATTCGACTCTAACTTACAATTAAAGCCTTACAAATAGGCTGTACTACAAGTTTTGGTCTTTTATTTTCCGTTTTGGGTATCGAATGAAGAGTAGAACAGAGTTTGTCTCAAACTTTCATTTGGGTCTCACAGTCTCTCACAGTCTCTTACACTAAACCTTTATTGCATTATATCGTTATATATCGTTATTGATTAGTTCTATTCACTCAAATAATGAGTTCACTGCACGGCTTCATTCCAGGCTCTCTCTCTCTCTCTCTCTCTCAACTTTTTGAAATGGTGTTAGTTACATTAGCGCCTACTTCAATCTCTCAAAATAAAACTTTGAGTATGATATTGAAGTAATGAACATTCATATAATCTGAAAATAGACAAAGATATAGATTCTTTAAAAAACTTGAAGTGAAGTTTTATTAATTGATAATTAAATTCTTAAAATATTTTTGTTAAGATAAAAGTCTCTCGATTTTCCGATATTTTCTTTATTAAGGAATTATTTTGTTTTGAATATTAATTACATATAATTCAATATTTTTGCATTGATTTTGATTTAAATACATTTAATTTGTTTTATTATTTTTTGTGATAAGAAATCAATATTTAGATATTTGTTGAATCAGTGATCGCAGTGATTGACCGATACCTTAGGATATCTGTCATTTAGATGCGTTTAATGGCATTTCTCAAAGATTGATGCGAATAGTGTTGAGAAGCTGTGCCTCTCCTCAGTTATAATATGATTTCTTATGCATACAAATGCATTAGACTTTAGCCAAACAACACAAAACTCATATAACATATAATGTCTTTCTCTCACTTTTATATTAGAATAATCTTGTGTTCAGTTATCTCAACATTGAATGCCTTGAAGCCAATGTGTGTATATATATGTGTGTGTTATGTCTGTGCTGTTTGAGTCGCTCATCATTTCTATTATACACATATAGTCATAAATGTTAGGTATTTTCTCTTTTCATTTCTCGTCGACGTTTTTTATCTGTAAACTTCTGGCATCACATACCATACCATACCATACCATACCATACCAGAGCTCTATTGGCTCACTAGTGCTCATCTTAAATAAAGTAAAGAAGAAGACATTTTCTCTCTGCTTATTGTTTTGATCAGTTGCGTAACCATTAAATAACATAATCATTGTTTCTGTCCATCCCTTTAAACACAACAATTAATTGATTAATAATTTAAAACTTTGGAAACAAATGTCAAACATTTAAAAAAGATGGAAAAACTGCTCAATTGATTTGATACCTAAACAAATACTATGTATAGACAAATACAGATAATGTCGTTCCGCATCTTTTTTACATCGATAGGAAACTAAGATTTGGGATTATATGAGAATTAAGGCCCAAATTATAATGGAAGGGATGAATGATCTGAAAATTCTTCGACTGATTCGCTAAAACTCTAACATTATTTGTAAAGACTAACAAATTATGTGTTAAAATCAAATAAAAATGTCATTCAATAAGTATTTTTTTAAAAACATAATTAAGTCATAAAAATTATTTTAATGAAATCAATCGGAATAAACTGTTACTAAAATATTGAAATCACTGTGATTGGTGGTCACTCCTAGTTTAGCTTGCACATTTTGTTAAATGGAGGAAGTGTTGTATATTATATTAAATAAGAGGGAAATGCCTGCGAGTATCGAAACCAAACAATATTTTAGATGATTTCTTCGCAACGTTTTTCATGCATTTAAACTTCATATGAGTGGAAGAGCTGTGAGGATGAGCGGCACAGCACACAAATTTTCAATTATTAAGTTTTGATGATATTATTGACTATTCACGTAGAAAACGGCAAATTTAATATCAGAAAAGTGTATGTTTGCCATAAAATGATGCCTTCATAGACTTTTGAGTCAAAAACTCATTGTAGTTGTATTTTCTCTAACTTTGTTCAGAGTATACCATAATATGCCATAATATAAGCAAATTCTTATTCCGAGCAAAAAATATTATTATTTTTCTGATATCAGAAATTCTTTGATTCGATTCCTTCGTATCTAATAATGTGTGTCTTCTCCTACTCCTCTCCTGCTCTCCTCAAATATGAGCTCATCTTTGAAATAACGATTTCAATATTAATTTAGAAATGATCGGTGAAGTGATATAATTATCAGTTTTTGAATAATTCAAAAAAAAATTTCATTTGTATTATCGAAATGAATTTAATCGATCCTATTGATGGTACTATTGATGGTACTATTGATAGTACTATTTCAGTTACTATTAAAGTTTATTGAAACTGTTCACTGACCTAATCATATGATTGCTTTTTATTTGTTTTGAATCTAAAAAGAGAATATAAATTATATGAATTAGTGATATATAACTCTTATAGAATTAGTGATATATTAGTAATATTATATAATATGCAAATCAGTATAAATGAGTGTTCAAACCATTCGATTAGTTATGCAAATGTAGTGTTTCATCGATAGAACAGTTAGTTTAAAGATAACTGAATACAAAACCCTCATTAAAATTAGCATAAAATGTTCAAATGTTGCCAAAAATGGAGTCAATTTGACTAATATTAGGATCCGTTTGAAAATTAATGACATCTTTAATGAAGTCAACAAAAATCGATACAAAATTTCTAATTTCTTAAAACATTTTAAATTATTTGAAGTTCTGTTCAGTGGAATAGAATTGAAATCAAATCAAATGAAATGATCAGTTAAAATATAAAAACAAAATAAGTGATTAAAAACTTAATGTCTGTCTAACAATGTTCCTAAATTGTTACTTAATTGAGAAATATGAAAACTATAATTAAAATTGGATAGGTGATTCGTAAAAATATTTTAGAAAAAATTAATGATCTCAAAGAAATTGAAATATAGGACCAGGTGGACTCTCCTTTTGCAACACTCCATTAAATCGATGCTTTGCTGCCATAAATTGCATTGAAATCGATTCTCTTTTAGGCGGATCTCAATTCATTCAATTTTAAAATACCGAATAAATTGTTTCTAAAATTGTTTTTTTGGTTTTCAAATACAAATATCCCTCACTTTTAATACAATATATTCATAAAACCTATCATTTAATGTTTCATTCATTGCAATTATAATTTGTTGAATCTCTTTTTGAATTGATTTTAAATAATAATAAATATGGCCATGATCATATCACATATTTTAAAGGTTAAACTGATTACTTTCTTTAAAGGAAATCTCCTTTATCCAATTTTTTCGAATTTTCTTCGATTGTAGATGTATACAATTGTAGAGGCGATTTTTAAAAATCCGCCATTTTATTCCATCACATAATGTTAGGATTTTCAAATTGTAGGAGGTTAGAGGATTTCTGAAAATTTTGGTTCCTTTGGAAATCCTCATTTTATCTTATGTTTGATAGAATGAACCCATAATTGATTTGAGAACACACTATAAAAGAATTGAAATCAAAGCAATAATATGTATAAAATAAAGCTCATTATATTTGATCGAATGAACACAACATAACACTATAGAATAAAACAGTTATAATCATAAACAGAGGTATTCTATTAATCTATTATTCTGATACATCTGTATATCTGTGGTCAGGAAAAAAAGTTCGAACACAGACTAACACTTGACTTTACAAATTCTTCAAATATATATATATATATATGCTTCGCGATATTGTCAAAATTATCAATGACAAATGTATAATTTATAATCTGATAATTAATATAAAAGAGTGTTTCTAGTATATCAAGTTGAATTTGGAAATTTCAAAAGTGGTGATTCTTTCTTGTGGATGAAGTGGTGACTCCCCTCTAAAGAGCTATTATTTTATATTGAACTTAATGTTTAGTGACTGATACCGACGGACAAAATAACGGCACAAATAACTAATGATTTATGTTATCAAATATATTTTTATTGTGAATGCATTGAATGGAACGTCAACTTTAAAACGATTAGAGGGAAGCTATTACACTGAGTTTACCCTGATATTACATTGACATATGATATGATGTGAGAAGATGTCATTCAATGCAAATATTATTGAATCAAAAAAATTGTTTGATTTGTTCACTAAATGTAAATTCATAAAAATTATTCTTTCATTTTATAAATTCAAAAAATAATTCAATTAATTATTTTAGGATTTATTTCTAAATGTTATCTAAAATATGATGACAATGAGCTCTATTAGCTCTATTGGCTGTATTTGAGAGTATTGTCTCTATTTGTTGATCTATATTTAATTTGATTCAATTTTTTGATGATTCAATGTTTAGATTCGTTTGTATTTGTGATGATTGCAAAGCAATCATTGGCTACAAATGGCATCTCTTCTAATGGTCGCCACATTTTTGCGTCTATTTATTTCAAATCAGTTTATATCAGAAAAAGAAGAGAACTACAAATTAGGGAAGGGATGTGCAGGGATCCGACCGCTACTATTAAGCTGTTTCTTATCTAATTTTCATTCGTTGCGCATAATTTTTTCAGAGGGGATCTTAAATAAAGATCTTGCTCACTCTTCTAAAGTAAAATAAAATCTGAAAATTCACTCTAAAAAGAGGATCTTTTCAGATGAAATCGATAACAAATCCAACAAAGATTTGTTGGAAAATTTAAAATTCAAATTGTGATCATCAAAAGCACGTGTCTCTAAGTCTCTGTGAGTGTCTGTGCTGTTCCGTCATCAGTATAACGATCTTTGTTTTATATCTAATATTATTTTGAATACCATTTTGTAGTACAAAATGTGTATAAATTCAGAACTCAATATTTAATGATAACAAATATTCACAAAACCTTTTGAATCACAACTTATTCGACAAAATTTTGAATTTAAATATTTATTTAAAGATTAAAACTCTTCGAAAATAGGACTCAAATTTAACCCACTTTTGATTTTTTAATATATAATTTGATTTTCATATGTATTAGTCATTAAAGATTAGTGAAATTATTAAAGAGCAAAAAATCATTTAATTTATTTGCATTATTTTCAGCTTCAATACTATACACAGCAGTGGTTCGAGGAAAGGTATTAAAAGTCATTTATTCGCATAAATTTGATTTACTTTTGTTTTAATTACTTGTTTATGAATATTATTAGTGAAATGTGTTTAATGCTTATAATTTAATTAAAGGTGGCACTACCCTGTGATATAACTCCTCCAACACTGGATGATCAGGTGGTACTAATTCTTTGGTATAAAGATGAACAGGTAAATATAGCTCATCTATCAAATCAAATGATGATTTGAAAAATATATTAATAATTATGATTTAATTTTCATAAGTTGGCCCCAATTTACACACTCGACGCTAGAAGAGGTCAGTTTCTTATTATCGATTCAACATTTTGTTTGTTTGAATACAAAAACCATTTATTAGATGTTATACACAGAATATTGTGAATATGTCGAGACTGGTGTCTACTAAATCTATTTCTTTACACTTAATGTCATTATTTTTCATTTTTAATTCAAATCAATGCAGAAAAGTATCCTTTTGGGGGTAAACTTAAATAAATCTTTTTATGCTTTGATTTTAAAAATATTTAACTATTTTTAGGAAATTGTAATAAATTGTTACGAAATCAGTTAAGTATCAGATAGTTATGCTTAAGTATATTATAACATTAAATTGAGTGAAGTGTTATTCGCAAACATTTTTTAATAAAATATAAATTTCATGAAAACAACTGATATTAACGGAACATAAACTTTTATTTAATATTTTGTGACAAACATTGAGTAAATTGATTGCCATTTGATTCACAAACCCTTGAGTTGTGACAACAGTTTTAAATTATTATTCGAAAATATATTAAAATTTTTGAAAATCAATTAACTTTGATATTAATCATTAGATTTGTTATTAAACTGAGTTTATTGATTATTTCATTTATATAAACTTATCAAAGTCAATTATTTTATTCAATTATTTACCTTAATTTCAGGAAATTTGGAGCAAGCACGAACATTAACTTCCGCATTACTTGACGGTCAGTTAAATTATTTGTCAAAATAGGTTCTTAACTGAATTAATTTGTTAAACAGGACGAGCATATTTCAATTTGCACAATCGACCGGCTTTTCTTCAAATAGATCCGATACGACTGACAGATGCGGGGGATTATCGATGTCGCGTCGACTTTAAAAAGGCGCGGACTGTCAACACAGTTATCTCACTTAAAGTTATCGGTCAGTCAGTCTCCTATGATTACATGACACCATATAAATTTGATCTTGTTAAATTTGGTTTTGCTTCATATTGACTTTCCAATTGCTTTTAATTAGAAAGATATTAATATTTGTTTGATTTTATTTTCAATTTTAAACTTGATTTATGATAATCTGATTTTGTACTTACAATAAATTGTTCATTCTGTTTATGGTTTTAGGATTGATTATCTAGTCAATTTTAGAGATTTGAAATTCTAATTATTATGGTTTATATAAATTTTTCACTGATCGGTAAATTTCGTGCGAATAAAATGCTTGTAATAAATAGAGTGAAACACAAATACAACACAAATATAATAAAAGAAATACAAGAAATAGTCAGAAATAGTGAGAAATAATATTAAAATTTATTATCTGATGTATCGTTAGTTGAATGCAATCATTAGAGAAATAGTGAATCTTATTCTTAATATAAGCCATTGATATGAATGCAGTGCCACCGGAAGAGCCCATAATAACTGATATGGACGGCAACGAACTAAAGGGTTTGATTGGGCCGTTCAATGAGGCAGACCAATTGAAACTGATTTGCACAACAAATGGAGGTAAAGAACTGATTGATTGCAAGCATTGATTACAAACAAATAATAACGAAAATAATGTATATATTGTGTGTAATTACAGGAAAGCCTCGTCCATCACTTACCTGGTGGAGGGATTACTCTATTATAGACGATACGTTTGAGTATAATGAGAAGGATGTGACTACCAATCAGTTAAGCATCACATCACTAGCCAGGCATCACTTGCTCTCCATCTTTACCTGTCAGGCAATAAATAATAACATAACTGTGCCCTCTTCCACATCCATTACTTTGGACTTGAATTTAAAGCCAACAGAAGTCCGAATAACACAATTGACTCCTATATTAGTGGCTGATAGGGAAGCCATATTTGAATGCACAACATTTGGCTCCAGACCAAAGGCCAGCCTTTCCTGGCTTTTCGATGGATCGCGACATAATAGCCCTTTGAATGGTGAGCTGCAGACGTCCACAACATTGACAATAACATTGAAGCATGCACATAACGGCGCCTCATTGACATGTGTGGCCGAAAATGCAAAGATCTCCAATTCTGGTCTGACTGATGAGCTCAAACTCGATGTCCAGTATATTCCTCAGCTATCTTTGCAATTGGGAACTCCTACCATATCATTGCAGTCACTTCAAGAAGGAAATGACATTTACTTTGACTGTCATATCGACGCTAATCCCCGACCAAATGCTCCAATTTTATGGCGCTTTAATGGCAACGTTCTTCACCCACAACAGGGTATTTCAAAATTGATCAAATTTAATCAACTTGTTCAAATGTTCAAATGTTCAATTGATATTATGTGGCTGATTAAATGGCAATCAGTGAATCATTTAATTTAATTTTTGATATTCCAATAATCGTATGATTGACTTGTCTTCAGTTATATTCAATTGCCTTTAGGCTAACTATCGCTGACTATAGTAACAGTATTTTCATTCCTCCCATACCTCCCATTCCTGTATTAGTTATGTTAGAAATGAAGTAATTTATCGATTAATCGATTCGATAAATCTTATATAATCTTATATAACTTAAACCATTCGAGTCGTGTGTCTTCACTCCATTTCAATCTAATTTAGATTGAGTTTATGCCTTCCGGCCTATTATGTGGGGGATAACCAGGCTTTACTTAATAAAAATTTCATCCAACAGATTACAAATCAATATTAAATTAACACAGGATTTCGTTTATTCAATTATAATGAATTTCTTATATAAATGTACTCCAATATAATAAGAGTTAGTTAATAATTGTAGGAAATCCTGTTTAATTAATTTTCAAACATTAATTTAGAAGTGATTCCGAAAATAATAAGCAAATGAATCACCATGCTCATTCTCAAGCTTTTTGTCCACATATACATCGCATGATAAATAGAATTTTGGGTAAATCGTTATTCCTTATAGAGAAGCAAATCTGTTGGTCTTTTAGCCTTTTGTTAGGTTCGGCCAAAAATTTCAAATGAAAGGACAGCAATAAAATGTAAAATTATCAATTGGTCAATGATGATGCTCTAGCTTTAAATAGTCATAAAAGATTATTTTAAATTAACCTTGTATTGTTAATTATGTATTGATTTTGATTTTAGGTATAATTCAGAGCAATGTATCGCTTGTTCTCCAGAGAGTGACACGAAGTCAGAGCGGGACCTATCAGTGTGAAGCCAGTAATCAACAGGGAATAGCACTGAGTAACGCCATTCATCTAAAAATCAAATACGCTCCCGTCTGTGCCACTGATTTCACGTGAGTACACACTAAATAAGATTACCCAAAGTTTATACAACAATTTATGACTATAGAAAAATAAGAGGGATTACAGTCCAAGATGTGCTAACTTATTAAACAAATGATAATTTTGACTAAAAATGGTTAAAGATTCTGATGTAAGGGAATGTAATCCTTGAGATATCCGTATTTAGTGATTGATTTGTGAATTATAAATAAGGATTAGGTGTCTGAGTGTAAGAGTGTACGAGTGTACGAGTGGTGGTGCTCTCTCCCTCTCACTAATGAATTAGGCTTAAGTGCAATACTAGTCAGTATCTTATCTAATATGGGATGAAATATGGATGTCATTCCCGTCTCTTTCTTTTATTAGAGTTTACTCATAAAAGTTATTAATATTTAGTATCAGTTGAATAACAAATGAAAGTTTTGCCAACAAATGAATAAAATATATAATTATTGTGTTATACAACCGTCACAACAGTCTAGAAAAGGCTACAATCGCTACAATGGGCTAAAATGGGATACAATTTAATAAATGTATAGAATTTTGTTCAAAGCTTAACAAACTATAACAACTATTAACCAAATTTCTAAACTCTTTTAATGTTTAAACAGTTTTTGAAACTAATTCTAAAAATTTCTCTCATATTAATGATATTATTATTGAAAAACGAGTTAATTGTTACGTCAAAATACTTTAATTAAAACACACACTCTCTCCCCCCCTCTCTCTCCCCTCCCCGATATACTCTATACTCTACATCAATACCGAAGAGAAGATGAAGTCTGATAAGAGTTATAATAAATGGTGAAACCAAAGCAAAAACTATTCAATTATTTATTATTACAGATGAATGAGTGAATGTGTGTCTGAGTGAGTCTGAGTGACTCGGAGTCAGTTGTGTTGTGATTCTAGAGATTAAATGATTCATTAAAAGATATAATACTATACTATTATAGTAGAGTTTAATACTAATAAAAGTTATTTTGTTTAATGCTTTTCACATAAAATGATTAATTTTTGGAGCACTCGATAAATAACAATATATTTCAATACTTTTAATATGTTTAATGACTTTTACTTTAATTATTGATTACTCATCTTATTATGATCAATGATTCACTTATTATGACCACAACTACAAAATATCATGATATATGATTAAATGCTGATAATTTATAAGTGAATTTTCAAATAAAAATTTCAATCTGAAAGAGTTTTTTGACAAATGATGTAATAATAAATTGATAATAAATTTTAATTATTTCTTATAATAATATAGACTTGCATTTGGGGTATCCCTTCACGAGTCAGTGGAGTTAGAGTGTGATGTTGAAGCGAACCCTGCTCAAGTCTCATTTCAATGGACATTTGAAACAAATACGGAACTAGCTAATTTCAACCAAATAAATGATACCAGGTTTGTATTTTGTTGTGGTGTTCTGATTGGCTTTATTTAAACAACTCTATATAACTCTATACAACTGTATAACAATAGGAAAGAATATTTTTGTCATAATAATGTGGATTCGTTTGAATTTGTTTCAGTTCTGTATTGACATATTCACCGCATTCACCACAAGAATACGGAACAGTTGAATGTATTGCTAAGAACTCTATAGGTCTGCAGCAAAAGGGCTGCAAATATCATATAATAGCTGCGGGACCGCCTAACTTTCCATTCGCCTGTCAAGTAGTGAATCGAAGTGATAACGCATTAGTGATATTGTGTACCGGTAGTGATGGCAGTGATGGCACAGACCAGACATCCATTATGTCTTCCAATTGGACTATAAATGATGTGCGCTTTGAAAGCAATAGCAATAATAATAATTACAAGAAATACGGATCAAATTCACAGACAATAGTAGTATATCCGCCCACTTATTATGTGTGCGAAGTCTATAACAATAATAATCTTTATTTGGCGGCCAATGTCTCGATATCAGCGACAGTACCCCTTTCACAACTATCTGCCAATTCTTTATTATCCGACTCAAGTAACTCATTGCTGGATAACAGTATAAATAGTTTAAGTTCTTGGGCGCCGACAAGTGCTTCTTCCAACTCGTTTCAGATGTTTGTCCCGAATTTGACGCCAAACACAAACTTTAAGCTCAAACTTTTTGCCTCCAATTCTAAGGGAAAGAGCGATCAAATTTGGTTAACCGCTCAGACTCTCAGACCAGCGGAAAGACTCGTTGATTCAAATAGTAGTGGAAATACAGTCTCTTCTTCTCCAAGCTTTTTACTCAGAGGTAAACCAATGGTTATGGCACTCTTGATTGGGGCCGGAGTCGTCACTCTCATTGTCATGGCTTTGGGAATAATTGCTGTGATAAGGGTTAGGACTTCTTCGTCTGGAAGTAGACAACCGCCTCTACAAGATAATAGACAACAACAACAACAGAGCACTACTTCAGCCATTATTTTTGAAGAGGAGGAGGAATGTGACCAATGCTGTGAAGATGACTGCTGTGATGAGATGCTCCTGACCTCAACGGCAACTGTTGGACAACAGGCGCAACACCAACAACTCCAGCAACAGTTGCACGAAAACACTCTGACTACGAAAGGTCCGCCCGATATAATTCCATCGTTTGGATATTTGAGTACAGGCCAAATAGGCCTCGAAAATAAGAACTTTATATCGTATGCCTTCCAAACTCAACACTCCATAGAATATGTGCCTCAAAATGAAAGCGGTGTTCATTACGCGGAACTATCATTCTGTGGTCAACCAATAGGAACGGGTCAACCAACTAATCCAACTTTAACTCCATTATCTAAATCAGGACAACAACTACAACATCAACAGCAACAACAACAACAACAACAACAACAACATCAGCAGTCAGTAGAGTACGCAAAGATTGAGTTCAATAAAAACCAAACACCAATACAAAGGGTTAATCTAATCGGTGGAAGTCCTAAATTCGAGTCAACCGTTTGATTAAATCAATTAAAAGTAGGAAAAGTAGAAGAAATAGTCAACAAAACCAACAAATTAATTAATTTCACAATAACTCGATAAAATCGACTCAAGTGAACAACTGAGCATAAATGAGCATAAATGAACATAAATGAACATAAATGAGCATGCTAGTATTTGCTAGTATTTGCTAGTATTTGCTAGTAAATGGATAAATCACAATACTATACATGTATGGCTTGTACTCTATAAGTGTTGTTTAAATTGGTTTCAAATTAAATGAAATTTAAGAACGATTTGAAAGCACTTAAAGGAAGACAAAATAAAAGTGATATTCAATTAAACTTATATTTAATTAAACAACTATTGCTCTCAGTCTTATAGTACTAATAATTGTATAATTGTATCATGTTCAATTGTTCAATCGGGTTAAAATTAGCGCACATCATAAGATGATAACATCAAGATATCGCAACATCAAGAAATCAAACCATAAGATCATCTTAAAGATCATAAGAAAAGTCATTCGAAAGTTTTTATATGCAATTAATCGAAATTTTTTGCTTCAAATTACACTAAAATTTTCAAATAATTATAAAATGAATTATACGTTGAGTTAAAAAATAAATATCAAATGATTGGACACACATCGTGTGTGTTGTCTTCCCTTTTCCCCATTTTCTTAAAATTATGTAATCCGTAGAATAAGAAAAACAGATCTGATTGATTATTAAATTGACCATGGTCACTTTCAATTGAAACATATACTGAATGCAAAAATAAGATAATAAATAAATAATAATAAAAATCTTGTTAATTTTGACAAATTGAAAATCTTTAAAATATAGAGATTTAAAATTTTATTCACATAATGTAGAGAATAATGTAAAACTGGTAAAAGTGGTCAAATGGCTCATTTCGATTGTCTGTTTATTCTATGGCTAATTATCTGTGATATTATGATATATTTGTATTATTTAATAAATTTAAACAAATTAATAAATATATCAATAAATTTGCATAAAATTCATTGTTTTCTATAATACTATAATTTAAAACCACAAAATTAAGTTCACCCATACTAACTAGATTATTATAACATATATTTTTAATATTCTACTACAATCTATCTCCAATTGGACTCTAAGTTATTCAACACAATTGTGTAAGTATTACAAATACAGGCACATCATCTATTACATCATCTATTACATCGTGTATCACTATTTATTGATGGCTTCAAAATAACTTGATTTGCTTCAAATAAAATAAGCATATATTAAGAATTAATTTCATATAATGAGTGTAATATTAGTAATATTATATTACACAACTGATTGAGGGGTCTTTTACATTATAGTAACCTTGTTCATCTTTGCCTGAGTAGCAAATAGGATGATTTTCCCTTAGAAATTATCCTTAGAAAACGCTTAGAAAATAGTATTGTGTATGAATTGATCAAAAGTGACAAAACTGTGACCACATATAAGATATAAATTATAACTAACAAATAAGAGAATGAAGCTACAATGTAGAAATTACATTTCAATGAATGCCAGGTTACAATTGTTGTAGCTTTTAAAAATATTTGAAAATTAAGAATTATTTCAATAATCAACTTCGATATTAATAAAGGCCCTGTTAATAATAATGATAAAACATTTCCTTTATTAACAACTCCCTCCCCCTCCCTCTTTGGTGGGGTGGCCGAAGTATAATGACCCTTACTATATATGCCAGTAATCTGGCATTAAAAATTTATGTAACATTATTTTTTCAGAGCAATTATCAGATACAATTACATATTATGACAGGTTCTTGTCTTATGTTGATGCTCATGTTCAATTTGCCTTTCATTCATCAAGAAATTGTTTTTAGCGCTTTTATAATAAAACTATTTTGAGCGAAAACAAAATTAAATTGATAAACGATCCCTTTTTTGAGCAATATTTCAATAAAACATTTGACAAAATAGTAAACAATAAACAAATAATTCAAACAAATTGTTATTACTATTGAAAGACAATTAAAATCATTATTTCTTAAGAAATAAAGGAATAAAGATTATGGAAATCAATGACGATAAAGAGGATAAAGATTTAAACTGTGGTAATAGTAGTAGTAATGGTCAACAAATTGGAGCCGAAGAAGAAGATGTGGTAATAATCAGTGAGAAAAACACAACTCCTGTTGTTTCGGTAAAAGACAATAATATGGGAAAAAGTATGTATTTTTTGTTTAAAAAATTGATTAACAAATTGTAAAACATTTAATTATTTGTTAATTAAGTGACTAATTGTCGTCAAATGGATAAAAGTTATGTCCAAATATTGTAAGTAATAGTCTATAAATATCTATTAAAGTCTATAAAACTATAATTTGTTTATAAATTGTTTGTAAATAGGAATGAGATGTTTCCCAATCAAATGCCCAGTTATGTAGAGGAGGGCCGCACTGGTCCTCAACACAAACCCTTCTTTCGTGTTGGTGTTCACGTATGTGGTCTTACATTTCATGGCTTCAGTTATACCAAACAGAAGGCCAGACACGAAGCGGCCAAAGAAGCGATCGATTATTTTAGAGCTTTTCCTCAAACAATTGATCCGTTTTTGGGTGAAGAGCGCCATCACTACAATCAGTTCCCCCGCTATCACAATAATTATAGATATCAACCCTACAATCGATTCCATGGCTTTGACTCACGACAGGTCCGATCAGTGCCTTTTGGGCACAACTCTTATGATCCTTATTATAGAGAGAATCCCCACTATTTTGATCATCAGTTTTATGGTCCTCAATATGGGGCAGAGTATGGCCCACAGTGTGGGCCAAACTATGGGCCATATATCGAACCAAACAGAGAATACTTTAGAGAAAGTCCTCTCTATTATAGAGAAAGACGTCAACCAATAGCCGAATCTCGAACTGAGACAACACCAGACACTACACAAGACACTGATCGGGCCATCAATTGTCAAATAGAAGCAAATAATTCCAATTCTGGGATCAGTTCTGATGTCAAACAAATTGAAGTTTTTGGGGAACAAAACAAGAAGAGGAATGACTTCACCGCTGATGACTATATGGACGACACTTTTATTGAATTCAATGAGAAGACAGAAGACAACAAAGAGGAGATTACTGAACAGAACTCGACAATTGAAGACCAAACGACTGAACAGATTTCGAAAAACAAAAAACAGAGAATTATTTTACGTCTAATGAGTGAAACGCCGGTCAATCAGAACCCGGTCTCTGTTATCCATGAGTTGCAACCGAACGCCAAATGGGTTTCCACTGAAATCACTACCAAAAAGCATTCGACAACATTTGAGATGAGATTATTGTTACCTCTGGCCAACCAGTGCTTCATAGGAAGGGCCAGAACTAAGAAATTGGCGAAAACAGAGGCCGCAAATCAAGCGTTACTACAATTGTATAACATATCTCTGACCGGAGGACAGAATGGAGACAAATCTGATTCATTCAAACCTAAGAGCACTGTTCAGATCGCAGAGGAACCACTTCTTCTGAAACAGGTATCAAATGAACTAATTTGTGATAATATTTTCCCATTTTGTCTACAAATGGAATACAAATACAAACTCTTAATCATTGTTTAGGATTTGGCCAACAGAGTGGGCGCCGCAGTTATGTCCAAATGCAGTGAAGTTTGGGACAAATTAATTGATCTGAAGAAATGGACAGTACTTTCAGGGATTGTATTGACTGATGAAATGAATGTAGACTTTGTTGATGTGATTTGTTTAACTTCTGGGACTAAATGCGTCAGAGGAGACAATCTCTCTATGAATGGTTACGCCCTTAACGACTGTCACGCGGAAGTGTTGGCCAGACGTGCGTTCATTCATTACATTTACAGACAAATCGAAAAACTAATCGATAATAACTTCGAAGGTATTTCTCAAAACTCGAACTCAATATTAGATTTAATTGTAAATCACTTTTGGATCTATTATTTGCCAAAAACCAGACAAATCTGAGTTTATTCTGGAGAGACGTGCCGACGGACAGGGATTCCGTTTAAAGCCCAATATTAAAGTAAATCTATTCATAAGTACCGCCCCCTGCGGTGATTCCCGAGTCTTTAGCCCTAAAGAAGAGGTAAATAATGTCCGAAAGTATTGATTAATAATTATAATGTGGTATCACTTGAAAGGAAGGGGACGCACATCCAAACCGACAGACCAGAGGTCTGCTCAGAGCCAAAATCGAAGGCGGAGAGGGAACTATACCAGTGAAAAGAGATACCATCCAGACCTGGGATGGCATTCTTCAGGGGCACCAAAGGCTTCAATTTATGTCCTGTTCTGATAAGATCGCCGTTTGGAATGTCGTCGGAATTCAGGTATTATTCAGGAATTGCCATAAATTGTGTTCTCTTTTATTATCTTTGATTTAATTGTATTATTTGTACAAAAGGGCGCTCTTCTGAGTCACTTAATGGAACCGATATACTTGTCGTCAGTAGTTTTGGCCTCACTTTTCAATTACGAACATTTAGTCCGCGCTCTTCACCAAAGACTAGATTTAAATTTCGATTCGAATTCACTGAAAGGACTGCCAGAACAGTATGTCTTAAATAAGTGTAAAGTAGCTAAATGTCAGCTCAAACAAGATATAACGCGACAGGTATTTGTTGGCCTCTGCTTCCCTCTACCCCTACCCCTATCCATACTTCTCCCTCTTTATTAAGTGAATGATTTGTTTTCAGTTAACAAAAGCACCGAATTATGCGATTAATTGGATTAAAGGAGACGACTGTCCAGAAATAGTGTCCACAGAAAGCGGTCGCATTCATATCGAGAACACGATCTCTCGTTTGGCCAAACGGTCTCTTTTCGCCCGTTTTTGTGCTCTTTTGGGCCGAAATACTCCGATTTTAAGCAATTGTTCGTTGGGTTCAAACATTCCGGTCATATATCGCGACGGAAAGACTGCTTCACTCGACTACCAGAGGGCTAAAACCCAATGCATGCAAACATTTCAGGAACAGAATCTTGGAAATTGGTTACCCTGTCCTTCAGAAATTGATCTCTTCAGGCTATAGCACACCATAACTATAACTAATTCAATAGTGATTTGTATTTCAATTATTTGTATTAAAAAAATTATTTATTGTTTTGTAATTTCTTTTCAAACAATCCGTTCCCTCCTTTCCCTCAAATATGAATACTTTTTACGACACATCCATAAAATGGGAATCGAAATGACAGTAAAAGTCAAAACCGGAATCAACAGAAGGAATGATAGGATGTGCCACAGATTTAAGCCGTTGTCCTCACATTTGTACGGATATTGAATGTAATGAATACATTGTGAGCGAAGTCCGGGAATCACAATAAACGGCAAACTCTTCATTAGCGGCTGTTCTTCGAGAGTGCACTTTCGCTGAGCGCCAGACTTCCAACAATTGGTGAGGGCTAACAAACCACAGCATCGGACGTAATCCGGTAACTCATTAATCGATTGGATCTTATAATCGGTTAAGAATTGATGTCCCGTTTGATTGGCCTTAAGATTACATTCGGAGAACTCGTCACTCATTTTGGCCAAACATTTCACTATAGATGTGTATTGTCTTAAATGGGAAATACTTAACATTTGAAACTGAGTCGTATTCACGTATACTCCGCGGTATAACTCAAATCCGGAGACAATTTTGTTTTCAGTTAATTTCGATCCAAAGATTACTATAAATAAAATTAATTGAATTTTTGCAAACATTTCAAACATTTTTTCTATTTATAAGACAAAAGTATGAATAAAATGTTTGAAAACAGGAAAATAGCTATAATTTCTATGAATGAATGAAACCAAGCGATAAATGAGGAAATGTTTTCGGTTTAACTAACTTTCAAACATTTTAAGTGTTATATTTAAAATACACTTAAATCTTCTTACAATGGATAATGAGTTGGGTTAGGTTAGGTTAGGTTAGGTTAGGTTAGGTTAGGTTAGGTTAGGTGAGGTTAGGTTAGGTTAGGTTAGGTT
>JAQIXD010001087.1:0-17723 GCA_034699985.1 Minunthozetes semirufus
TCACTCGCTAATCACGCGCGTGTGCGTGAGTGAATGAGTGATCACTCAAAATGCGTGTCACTTTTTCAAAGACTAGTGGAAATACATTTATTCCTTTTTATTGATTTTATTTTCAAATTTATTTTTAAAAACAGACTTTTTATGACATAAGACATACATTTATGGTTTGATTGATAAGCCTTTTTAGGCCTTAATATACATACTATTGATTCGATATTTTTGTTTTTTGCAACAAATATTTAAATTTAGCAAGATAAAATTACATATTATTGAGGATTCTTAAATGAAGTGAGGTTTATAAGACACGAATAACATTTATAATTTACAAATTGACTAGATTTCACTCATCATCAAGCATTTAAGCTTGTTGAATTTAACTATTTACAAATTTGCCATTAATCGCCATTATTTCACCCAATCTTCCAAACTCTGTTTAAAAAGCAGAAAATCAAATATTTGAAAAAGAATTATGAAATCTGATCTACCATTTCGATTGCCACTGAATTATTTACTCGAAAGTAAATTGAGTTTTTCAAATGAAACCCGTTTTAAAACAATCGCTATATTTCTTTGAATTCACATTTTTTACGAAATAATTTATGAATTTTTGATCGAAAACACAAACAATAAAATGAATGAAAAGTTTTTCTCAGTCTTCAGACACGATATCTATTTATAGCCACACTTTCACTGAACACAGAACTCGAGTTCAGTTTTTAATGTCACGGAAGAGCTCCGGGAAGTCAGTGCAGTCTATTTCGTGACATATTATTCTGCGTTAGATACAGAAAATCGGTTTCTAACAGACGACAAAATAGTCTTTTCCTGGTATTCATTGTTATCAGGGCTTCCTCTCGTTCCTCTCGTTTTGCTCGACACTCAAAAAAGGACATTCACTCAAAACGCAAGAATATGATCGGTGTAAACATCATAACTGTTATGACATAACACATATATTAATTAAAATTGATGACCAAACTGTAATTTAATTCAATATGAATCTGAGCCGATAAAAATGCATCATGATCAAATGTTCAAAATCAAATCCTGGTTTAATTCCAAGAGATAGCGACTGTTGACTAATGCTCTTGTATTTTGGTCAGACATAAGATCCTTTTGTTTTTGTTGTTGAAAATGACATTTTTCACTTTTAGATTAAAAATGGTCTCAAATAGAATGTCGAGAAGCGATAAAAGGATCAAAATCATTCCATCATGTTTTTATGTCTCACAAAAAGATTTATTGAATTAATTTTATTTCAAAAGAGATGGACAGCCATTAGTGATATCTACAGACATTCCTGGAAATGCTATTAAAAAGAATAGGTTTTAGGAATTATTGAAGGGAGAGAGAGAGAGAGAGAGAGATAGAGAGAGAGAGAGAGAGATTTGTCGTCAATTGAATCAATAAAATTCAATAATTAAGCCATAATTCGCATAAAACACGCGAACGATTAAATGCAAAAAATGAGTTCAAGTATTCATTAATCGGTAATCAATGAGTATTGTGACGGATATAACTCGGTTTTGAGGAAATTCATGTCACTTTGTTTTTTGTTATGATCCACAAACTTCCGAAGGACTATCATTTGTCTCCTTATCGTTCGCGTGGCTTATATTTAAGTGACGCCGTCTTTTATCAAAGAACTGGAACAGTTTATTTGCTAATCTATTGTAAATGTGTTATCATTTTCATAAATTTACCATGGACATGCGTAATTCAATGTAATCTGGTTAAAATTTGTGCATGTTCATTTTGTTATGTGATAAGTTTATTGAAGACCTGTAAACCTGGTTAGAAAGTGTAAATTGTTTCGATTCAAACATAAGTGAAGTCATTTTTCTAATATGATTCTCACTGTTCAGATGTCAGCAGAAAATTCTGTTCAGAAATTTTTGGCGAATTCTTTGCTCTTATTTTTTATTCGTTGAATTCTTTGCATTAAATGTATCAAAAAAAAAAGCAAAATCTCGTATTTACGTCATATCAGCGTTCAATCAAAGCCTGGATCAAATTATTCATAATTACATTCAGAATACGTGATAGATTTATCATTTATTTAGATGTATCCGAGAGAAAATTGACAACTTAACTCATTTTATCTATATTTTACTGCCTTCCGCTAATAAACTCCAGAATTTGATGTACATGTTAGATGATTTTGCTAATCAAATGAAATTATCTCGTTAATCTGACTTGGTATCTATAATCAGGGTATAAATAGTAAGTATGGCAAAGCTATTGTTCGATAATCAGGGAATAATTGAAAAAATCGTAACTTTGAGATCAATATTCATTTGTTCGCAAATAACTGTTATTATTGAATCGATTTCCAACCGAAAAGGACTAACTGTTGGACTGAGACTGACATTAAAGGACAGCCTATAATTACTGGATTCAATTTGTTTCGGATTACTTTCTTTAGTTTTTTTTGTCTTTTCTTTGGAAACGAATTTTCATTTTTGTTTCATTTGAGGCCAGAATTTCTTTGAGTACTTTATTTGAAATATTATTTCTTTTGAGAATATTCTTCATATTCTTTATCTCAAGGAATAAGTCTTTGCCTTCAATTCAGACAATTATTTATGGTTTGGTTATTGTTTTCAGAACTTCATATGATGTGATATAAGACATATCTCGTCCATTCTTTGAACAATATTTTCTGATTAATGAGTAATTTCTTCATTAATTATATTTTTCTTTTCAATTCATTCAGTTTTTTGTTGTTGTGATGACTTCAGTTTATTTGCTGTCAGACCACACACTAATCACTTATTTATGGTATTACCTCTTCAGTTGTAAGTTAGCTGAAGGACTAAATATTCTAACAATCCTTTTCTTATTTCACAATCTGTGGGACTGTGCTGTCGATGGCCACAGTTTTTCTTGAAAGACATATCTGTCTCTTAGCGTCGAAGCTCTAAATAATTGATTGAAATTCGTTAAACATTTTGAAAGCATTTTGTGTTTAGTATTAAAATCCAATCAATTTTAATGAGTTCCCTGTCTTGCGAGTAATGTCTCAGAACTAAATAGTTTATGTAACCAAGGACTTACACTTGATTTATCTTAGCAACAAATTGGATCGATTTTTAAAACTCATTTGCTTAAAAGTTCACTTTTCTTCTGAGCATTAGATCTATTATTTATCTTGCTAATTAACTTTAATTGCTCAAACTATAATGTTTAAGTGAAATTATCTTCTGTTTATTGTGAAAATTCATTGCTCATTAGTTATACGCATCCGATTTTAATGATGTGATCATTTGATCATGGTGAATTGGTGGAAATGCTTTCTAATGAACATTAGAATCGTTAGATCCTGTCTTAGTTGAGTGTGAAATAAATTAATGGTTTTTTGTCGTTTTATCTGTTATTGTGTCGACTGTTTAGAGCCGATAATAAAGAAAATGTCGCGATATTTATGCCATAATTACAAGACATCAAAAAAAGGCATTACAGAGAGAAAGGGCTCAAAATTGAGGAGAAAAAGAGGATTTATTAATATATTAAATATAATTTATATTTATTTCATTTGAAGGCAAATACTGTCACAAAAAAGAGACGAAAATCTCTTTTTATTGACAAAAAAGATAACTCTTTTCATTGAAATCGCATTCGTTGGATAAAAGTATGGAATAAATTATTTTCAACAAAAACCTAATCATCAGAAATATATGCGATTTTCAAACGAATATATTTCTCGACTTAACATTTCTTCCTCTCAATAGTCTATCAAATGATAGTAATATAATATTCCTTTCAGTTATTTGTAGATATTTTTATATAACTATTAAATAATTGAGGAATTTATCGGCATTTTTCACCCCTCACTCATAGTATTCTGTCTCTCAAATAGTCAGTCCCTAAATCCGTTGTGTAAAGAGTTGTGTTGTGTAAAGCTATGGCAGAAAAATCGATAGTTTCTATTGAGCAGAAGATTATATAGTAATGTGAGAGCCGGGTCTTGCTAGGTATGGTACGACAAAAATTAAAATAGTTTGTATAGCTATGGATCTGTTGTTATGCAACACATGTATGTCTATTATTATTATAATAGCAGAATATTCTGTCCTTTTTTTCTCCGCCAAAGCTCTTAAACCAAATAATCAAAACGATAGGCCTTTTAGTGGGAAACTCCACATAATAGTGATTACTTTGGATGTGGTTATGGATATGGCTATCAGTGTTTGCATTTTATGTGACAGTTGTTAAAACACATGCAATGACCAAATGTTTGGCTCATATTTTGCTCAATAATAGAGATGATGTTCCGTTGAAATGTTGATTAGCTTTTCCTGACGTAAAGGATATTAATTATTAAACCAATGATTAGATGTATTGGAAACTCGTTTAAAGTGTTATCTCTGGAGGACTTTCAAAACCATTTCCAGTATTTACTCTTAATTCTGTTGAAATGTTTTAAAGATTAGAATAAATATTATGATATTCTTGGTATTGATTCGTGAATTTTGTTGCTCTTCATAAAAAAATGTTTGATAATATTCATGCGGTTATAGAAATGTTTGGAAATTATCTCCAAAAGTAATGACTGACTGTATCTGTGTTTCAATCGATTTTGGCCTAAAAAATATTACATATGAATTGGCTTTCATTTAATATAAATCAAATGTATATAAAAAATTACATTTTCAACACAAAAAAGATATTTCTCTGCAAAAGTGCGGCAAAATTTATTTTCCTCGTTATGTCTTTCATGAGATCTTAAGAAAAAGAGACTATGAAATTGTCGTGTTTTCTCTTCATTGATCCATTCCGTCCTCCAGTCGTGCAAAACAACGATGTCTTGTCTTCAATCCTCTGATTTATAAAAAATATATATTTTATATATATTTCACGAAATTCTCCTCTTTTCGCACCAGAAATGAAACGAAAGAAATATTTCCGGATTTTTATCCGTTATATCATTTGATGAAAAATAAAATGACTTTACTCTTATTCTTCTGCTTTGAATTTTCCGCTCTTAATAACAAATAACAAAATGTGATCATTAAAATCAAACTCTAGAAGACTAAAAATAATTGACCATGATCAAAGTTCTAGGTCTAATTTTCCGAAGCAACAAAATATTTGAAATTTATCAAGAATGAATTCAGCCATCCTTTCAAAATGTACCCAAATTAGGTAAATTTATATCAATATTATTCTAACTCCAATTTATTCAAAAACTAATCTTGGTTTTTTGTTTTTATTACCTGATGCAGAATATGTAGATTAAATTACCAATTCTTAAAGTGGTCTGATTCTCGTGAAGAATGCAATTTTGTTATAATATTAAATTGTTTTGATTATTTCTTTCTCAAATACTTTATACAAATTGATATAATTTTTTTAAAGCGATTTTTATGAAATTTTTCTTAAAATTGAATTTCTTCGCCAAACGTGTCAGTCGAGCGAATAACCGGAACATTTTTGAAATGAAAAATAAATCAAATATATTTCAATTTTCAACAAATCATGAGAGAAGTGAAGAAAATAAATTCAATCTTAAAAACTACATTCGTTTTGATGGAGAGAATGGGAGAGATCGCGAGAGAGAGAGAGAGAGAGAGAGAGAGAGAGAGAGAGAGAGAGACAAGAATTGAAGAGATTTTAAAAGGTTGTTCTGAAAGGCGATCGCTTGAAACGCACGATAGCTTTCTTGAAGAGATTATTCTTGAATTTGAAGATTATTCTGAGCACTGAATTTAAAATGAATTTATTCGCACGAAAACTAATGTTTTATTTCCTGTGAGTTATCTATCATAATATGAAAATTAAAATTTCTATTAAACGGACAGAAATTTTCCTCAATTCATGTCAGATATAATGGTTATTCTGATCATTCATTTTGAAACAAATATAATCCACAAAAACTGCTGTTATATAAGATAAAGAATTAAGAGATCTTACGGTCTATTGATTTGCATTACAATTCATACAATTCATTACAATTCGTTGAATTTCATAACAAATCCAATCAATTATTATCTGAATGTGAGTCCTCTTTGGCCTAAATCTAGAGCGAGAATATACTAAAAATCCATTTCTCTGCCAAAAAACATATTAACTGAAAACGAAAAAAATGTATCCCATGTTTGAGAGAGAAATGTAAGATATATTACTTGATATTAGATGTCATACGTGAGGGAAACACAATGAAAAATATTACTTTTATTTCTGAGATGTGACACAAACTCTCCTATTTTTGTCTAAATATTATTCTTCGTGTGTTTGGCTTAATATCCCGTTTATTGCAGGAACCAATTTTACGGCTTCTATTTTCTTTTTTTCAATTTTCTAACGAGTTAGCCATTAACGGGTTGAATTTGATCTTGTTATCATATTGACTCTCATACTGGATCGCAGCCTATTATTCCAGGTTATAAATTAACTAAATTGCACCAATCATATTTTTCTGACATTAATTACTTTTAGTATAAGTTTTATTATATTCGTGTTAATTGCTGGTTGATATTTCAACGAGAATCAAAGTTATTCAGTGATTCTTTTAGCAAGATCAAATTAAATTAAATTTCGAATTAATTATTAAACTCCAAATGAATAAATTCTAGCCTTCGCTGGAATTTGCCATTAGTTTAATCCACGAGAATTTAGAAGCAAAGCCAGTGCTGACAGTGCTCAGAGTCCACATAGTTTTATGCTGTGCTCTGGTATCACAGCATCCCTTAGCGAATGTGCGCCAAAATTCTTACTCCGAATGCTTTGGGTATCCGAAAAACGCACAACCAGTTTGTCTGCTCTTCTTTATCGCACAACCATTGCTTTTATACACAGTCTTTGCTCTCTTACTATAATACTTGTGCTGACTCTGACTCGCAATTCATATATTTTTCTATTCTATGTTTATGTGTCTGTTTTTGTATACATAGATAGAGATAGAGATATATATCTCTATTCTGTGCTCATAACTACTACTAGTGCTCAGATCGTTATATTGATGGTTCCCACAAATAATTCCCTGTTCTTCAGTGCTGTCTTCCCAGTGCTGTCTATTAAACTGGAGGACAAGTAGTCGTCGTTTTATAGTTTCCGAGAATAGAAGTCGATTATAATAAATACACCGATAGTTATGTTTAACAAATATATGAAGAATTGAAGTCATTTTCGCTCAAAAAATACATTTTATAAAAAGAACTCTCATTCGAGTCATAAGATTCTGTGTTATTCTGTTATCAGTTTAGATGTTTGAGGAGTAAAACTATTTTACGAGTGATTCAACTGAAGAGCAGTCCTTTACTCGCATTATATATATAAGAATATATGAGAATATTCTTTAGAAGTGAAGAATAATAAAATAAAATTCCAGTTTTTCTCTGAATCTAACGAATCGTTGCTTCGAAAGAAAGTATAATTTTGTACAAAAAACGTTGTTTTTGCTCATTTTCTGTGAATATAATTTACAATATTTGGTGAAATGACATTTTTTTCAAATATATAAATTCTGTATAAAAATACTTCTTTGAATTCCATAATATTCCGTTCACTCGAACTAAAACTCAATTTGAACAAATTGTACCAAAATGGCACTTTGCTCAGCTTACGGTGCCGGTGTCGGGGCCGGTGGTGCAGGCAGGCCTGGCGACTGGATCCAGATGCTTCAAGGTCTTCACGCACCTGGCGGTCCTCCCATTCATAATATACCCGCGTATTTGACGCCAGAAAAATCTCAGCAAAACTTGAAAAGCTTACAGTCCTTCCATAGTCAGACGTAAGTCTAATTTGTTCTTAATATGAATTTATGAGCAAGCATATTTGTCAGCCAATTATAAAGTCATTAATTACAGCAACATTTGGCTGTATTTTGGGTGTAATTGAATTTAAATTGGCAAGATCATAATAAACTTCTTTATTATGATTAAACCAAGAATTGGTTTCTAATTCTTCCCAAATAATGATGTCTTGGAATTGATTTTGTTTTTCTATTATTAGTTTATTAGAAGAAAATATTTTATAACATAATATTCGGGATTTATTTGTGGAATAAAATCCCATTTTCTATCGTTTTTCTAATTTATTGTTTTAATGGTTGTGCAGAAAATTAGGCCATAAATGATAGGCAAGAGTTAAGAGTATTAGTGCATTGGTTTATGATTTATAACTGGGATACACATAACCGTATGTATTGCTCCCTCTAATGATATATCAGTTTTCATATCCATTAGTATTCCCTTTCATTCAATGTTTAAATCAATGAAATTTTGTGTGAATTCAGAGAATATTTTGACACAAAATCCAATACTTTTTACTATTTTTGGTGAAAATTGAAAATTAATTGAATGTTTTGTTCAATTGTTTTGACTTTAAGTACAAAACTTTGATTATATCTGTCATCAAAACATTGAAAAGATTTGATTTTTTAGTTGTTTTACAAATATGTAATGTTATGTATGTTATCCATCAAAAATTATTTTAATCAACGCTTAGAATGTGATGTAAACTCTTTTTCCAAAAGAGAGCCTTTATATATGAGCAAGGTGCTTTTTTCTGTACAAACTTGATTGTGTTAGAGAAGCTACAGATAATAAATTACAGATAAAGTGCTCCCATTTCTTGAGAATTAAATTCAATCAAATTAATGTAAATAATTCATTAAGATTAGGTTCTGGTGAATTATGAGTATAATTAGCTTGCTAATCTCCGTTATTGGATGTTTGGGAGCAGTTGAAAAGCATTAATTACTATTACGTTAGTTATATTTGACAAGAATTCATGCATCGATGAGTTTACTTTGATTTACTAAGGATTTCAGTTAAAATGCAAATCCACTTTAATTATGCATTTGGAAAATTATGTTTTTGTTCTTGCTGCTCTTTTTGCTCTCCTTATCTTGCTGGTAAGCCCTGTGCGAGTCCTGTGCAAAATTTTAGATTAAATTATGATTTGTGTGTTTAAGGAACGGAAAACTAGTTTTAATATATTCGGCGATAATTTAATTTCCATTCAAGAAATGTGTTTAAACACAACTCAAGAATATTAAGGACTCGAAGAATATTCTCTGATATGAGGATTGGATGGAAAGCCATTCAATTGAATTTTGTTTTTAATGTTTAACAGGAGATGAGAATCTGTAACATGAGCTCTGAATTTCTGAGGGCTTTCCACTCACTTTTCGATTAGACCAGCGATTGGAAAGACAGGCATCTCTTTGAATTATATATTAAACTGAGCTCTACTTTGGTCTAATCAAGATCATCCTTTCTTGCAATATGAAGAATAGCCTTTTTTTCTTGTCGTTCTTGGATTATACATTCGCTTCCAGTGATGGCTAACGGCTGATAAACAAATGAGTGGCAGCACAACCATCACAACCATCGTAACTCAATCCATCACTCGATGTTTGAGAAAATGATGTACAATTTCTATCCCTCCCTTTCCTCCCTGATATTTATCACTGCCTGTACAGGCATAGCCTTCAATGGCATTACCGACTGATACAATTCGCCTAAAGAGTTATCCATTAGAGTTTTGTGTTTGATATTTCGCAATATTATCCCTAAAAACTTGATAAGTTTAACCTTGTTAGCATAGTTAGCAAATGGTTAATCACGTTTTTGAATCAATTGAAACTTTTATAATTAGGAATGAGTTCTGACATTAATTTTATTTATAAGAATCATATGATAGGACCGGTGAATGTCAAGAAGGTATAAATCAATTAATCTCTTGAGTTGAGATCAGGCAAACATTGGAGCATCAAATATGAGGAAAATATAATTTGAGAGCAATTGATAGCATCACTTTACAAGATAAGCTCCTGAATCAGTTCATATCTATCTCTTCTCACACTTATAGAGGAATGTATTGTTATTTTCGTCTAATATAAGCAGTTTTGCACTTTTCCTGTTAAGTGCGTTACTGTTGAACATCACATCACTGCTTAACCATTGCTTTGAATAAAATTGTTTGAAGTATATTTGAGCATGGTACAATGAAAAAATAATAGATTCTTCTAGTATTTACTCTAATGGAAAAAACCTTTGAACTTTATCTTTGAAATGATTGGCCAACTGTTCGCTTAACACTCTTTTTAATATTGAAATTCGCTTTTATTGTATTCAATTCTTGTTTGCATTTATTTAAATTTCAAATGACATTTGTTCATGTTCATTTTAGTTCAATTTATTTCATTTTAGTTGATTTTATTTGCCGAAACTTTAATAAAAGGACTTGAAATCAGATTTTAATTTAACTCAATTAAGTCACAGAATATGATATAATTTAGGTTTTAAAATATGATTGCATTACAGAATGCAAATGAACTGTATGTTTGAAAATCAAATTAAAGTGACCTTTTTGTAATCTTTCATTATTAGGAGTTTCATAACAAACAGAATATTAGATAAAATAGTGTAATATATTTTATAACCCGGAGCTAACAGTCACAACTCTTTATCTAATTTTGAATTCATTTTTATCGTGAGTTTTATTTTGGAAACATTTCTAAATAATTCTGATATATAGCGAACATTAAGTCTTTTTGGTGACATTTATAGCCTGTAATAATAGGCCTGTGCTCACAGTCTTGTTATCTTAACATTATAACATATAAGACAGATCATTTTGAAATGATTTGTTTATTTTTCATTATATAAATAGAAATTTCAATTTATCGCTGATTTTGTGGCGAAAATTATTGTGAATATCAGTCATTATAGAGAATAACACATCTTTTATTTGATGTAAAATTTGCCGAATATTTGGATATCGATTATTAACTCAAATATTTCATACAATATATAAATATTTCACTTAATTCTGAATATTTAATAATAATTTACTTAAAAGCATTCCTTTATTTTGTCAGCAATTTATTAATCAAATATTTTGAATATTACTTCTGTTTAAAATGTAATTTAAAGGTCTGTTAAACATTAAATCAATTGTATGAGCTTGCTAATATTAATATTTATCTATTGAGTGCACTACACAGAGCCATTAAAGTTTTAATATTTATCGGAATTTGAGGCTATCTATCAATTTTCCATAAATATTCTCGTTTTTCATTTGATTCGGTGCATTAGCCATTCTTACAGTATTAATATTTAATAAGTATCTTGCTCCTACATGATTAATTTCGATCTTTGAGAACCAGTGATTCTATTATATAATTTTTGTTTAATCAGAAAATTATTTTTGTATCAAATTATCAAGTTAATTAAGGCAAATAGTAAAAGTAATTCTCGGAAGTTGTAATTCTGTTCTGGAATTTGATCCTGATTATGCGCCAGTGGAGTGGGTTGTTTTCCTAGAATTCCCTTCTGGCGATTACATGTCTAACTTCAAACTGACTTCCAGTGGTTTGATTTGAATTTGAATTTTTGTTTAAATATAGCTTTGAGTTAACTCCCGGCTGAATTCGCGAGAACATAAATGGACTTGCTATTATGTACTTTGAACTATTCCCATATAATATTTATGTGGAATATATAAGGAATATATGGAAGAGAATTGAATTTCTCATGAATTCCATTAAGATTTCCCGAAGAATTGTTTATGAATTTTGAACAGAATTTTTGAATAATTGAATAAAACATCAGAATTTGAAAATCAATTATTTTATTCTCTCCTATAAGTGCATTGTTTTTGCTTTTGAGTTTTCCTTCACATTTATGTTATTCTGGATAAACTGAGTGAGTTTTTTATCCTTCACTATTAAAGACTTTACTCTTTATCAGCCCTTTTATTCTTGAAAATAATTACTCGAATGTAAAGAAATTGTTAATAATATTGAGAAAAGTCTTATAAGAAAAATATCAAATGATGTGAAGCTTTGGCCATAAAAAGAAAAATTCAATTCTCTTAAGACAAGAATATTCTCGTATTTCAATCAATATTCAAGGGTTTGCTTTGTTTTATAATTTATGTATTGTTTTTCAGTTTGCGTCAACTCTTTCCTTAACTTATTTCATATGAGTTGACAACAAAATCAATAATGAAATGCAATTTAATTAAAATTTTTGAAAATTGTTTACTTATTTTTATTGCATTTCTTTACAACACTTTCGTTTTATTTGGACATACGTTTAAAAAAAGGCAAAACAAAGTGAGCTCAATTATTTTGATGCACGAAAAAGTTATTTTATTGATTGTCTGCTAGTTGTAAGTCGATATATACTCATAGATTTATTGATCTATAAGAACCCGCTCTGGATTATAAGCGAAAATCGGATCAATTGATCAATTCTTTGAGTCTCTGATTAAATGAGGGAAACAAGACTCAGACGAGAAAACTGTGTAATCATTCAAAAAATGTTTTGTCAGATAAAAACTGGTCAATAGATAGAGATATGTCATCTCAACCATTGAATTACTAGACTCCCACAAAATCTATGCCCTCCCCTATCCTCTCGGCTCTAATTATAGAAGACAAGAAAGAAGGGCTTAATCTTAATTCTAACGAATAATAATTTTATTGTCGTTTTGTCACAGAATCTATTGTTTTGTCAAATATTATGTCTGTTTTCACTGTTTTGTCTCTTATGTCATATCATTGATTGCGATGTTTTCGTCAGAAGTTTTCCTCAATTTTTGTTTAGTTTTAGTCTTTTGGGTGAAATCGACACAAAAAAAGATGACTTCTCAGCAGTTATTGATTTTTATCTCTTTTTCTCCTCTTTTTGTTTCTCTTTTTGATTTTTCTTGGAATTAATCGACCAATTATTTCGACAGAGAAAAACATCTAAATGACCATACTTTTCAATTGAACTTTATATTTGTTTCTCTACTATTTATTTGTTTGAATAGAATGAAAGTGACATTGATGATTATTTATGTCATTTTCTTATATGAATGATCTCGCTATTATTTAAATACAATGTCAATTCCCAGGACAAACTTTAATGTTTCCCTTTGTAACAGAACAGTTCAAATGAATTCAGGAGTCATTACTGTATAAATAAATGGATGTTTTGCTCGATTTGGAAAAATCCCAATAAATTTGCGAAATATTATATACGAAACCGCTTTTGAATATATCGGTTATAATAGCATTCAATTGAGAAGGGATTCACAATTTCTGCTTCATTTCTATGAAATACATTTTTTTGAAGGAATTTTTTGATGAGAAGAGCGCTGATAGCAAACCAAAGGGATGTGAATACGGGATAAATCTTTTAACAACAAAAGCTCTTCTTATATCTATCCAGTGATAAATGATTGTCCTATTGAAGTGTCGAAAATTCTCTCAACATTTTTTCTACCCGTCCCTATCAAACACCAACAGTATATGATTCTGTCGTTTTTTCTTTTAATGGGAGAGAGAGGGGAGAGGGAGGGAGAGAGAGATTTGGCACAAATTTGAATCTGATTGAGCTGTTTGTCGAATGTTGAAATATTTGAAATGCAAAGCCAGCTCTATTAATAACCTTGGGGAGAATCAATACAATATCGATCTATCCTAGTTATTGTAACTTATCTCGCAATTCGAGCAGCAAAAAAACACAGATCAATGTTTAGAGTGATTATTGTAGCCAGATGGTTTATGTCTGACGAATCAATAAATCCATAGCGTAATAATATATACACTAAAAGTCAATTCTTTGCAATAATAATAATAATACCCGTTTGGAGAATAATAATAGCAGATTAACAAGCAATAACGATCTTATTATTCATTTACTGGTTGAAAATTTTGATAAGAATTATATTCGCGGAAAAGTCATAGCAATAGTTAGAGTCAGATATAATGTATTGAATTTATTGTTTGCGTTTGTATTCATTCGCATTAGGTTTTGATTCTCCTCCTGAAAGGCATCCAATAATTCAATTTCAGTTCTGATATTTGTTTTATTCTTCAGTCTAAACGTGTTTTGCGAGTCATAAGTGAATTGAATTCTCTCTCTCTTTCTCTCCCCTTCCCTCTCCTTCTCTCTCATCTATTCAATCAATGGAATGTGTTAATTGTGTTTTCATGTGTAAAACAGAGTATCTCAACACTCATCTCCTGAGCTATTATTTGATGGTAGTGTCCGACTCTCTCTGGGAATTTCACCTCTTCATAAAATGAATAATTTTAATCAATCAAAAGAATAATTTAATCAATTTGGCTCAGTTTAGGCCAAAAGTCTTGTAATCCTAAGACTTGCATAGAAAAGGTTGATTCGTATAATGAAATTGTTCGCTAATTTCCAATGTTCTTCTAATGTGATCAATGACCATGCTACTTTCCGTTTAACAACTTATGTTTTCCTTCAAAAAAAAATTGTTATTTCGAAAATGAATTCAAAGAAATGATGAAAACACAGAACACTATTAAAGAGAGTTAATGTCAGACATAGGAATCAAATGCATTAAATGCCATCAATTAAGCGAATAATCTAATAGTTATTCTCGAGTTCTATACCGACGACTGATTTAAATGTAAACCACTTAACTCTTTATCGCAAACAGTGGACAGAATACACGGTCAGAGGCTGTGCTCAGAGGCCCAAAATCTCTTGACATTTTGGTGGACAAAGTTTTCAGTGATCAGTGAATTAAGTATTGCATATCAAGAATAGGAAGAATAGGAAGTGGATCATTTATATTCTTTAGTCTATTAGGAAATTACTTTGTTAATTGTGTGTTTATTCATGAAAATGATAGTCGATATCACTTTTTTGTCTAATTTTAGCCACTTTAGTGAATCTAGGTCACTAAACAAAGCAATTTCTTTAATCTTGCTGCTAATCTCAAACAAAAGCTCATTTTTTATTTAACCTCTGATGTGTGATTGCTCAATTTATTCTTATTGGAGCGTTTTGTTCTTTTAATTCGTTAATTTCATCCATTTAATAAATGATGAGTTACCAAACTCCATTTAATAGATTGTAAATTAGAAAGGATCTTGATAAATTGTATTGTTTTGTCAAGTTTGCTGTCTTTCGCTGATTTGTCATTTGATTTGTTTTGAAATCGCTTTACACAGAGTTTTGCGAAGAGACAGGAATTTAAATGAAAATTAATTGTCTTTACTTTAAAACAAACAAATCATTCATTTATTTTCATTCTGTCATTCGATAGTGTTATCCATGTCTTCACTTATAACTCAATTGAAAGCATTTAAAGAAAATTTCAGAATTTAATCGTTTATTAGCAGAAAGTTCTCCATTTGTGATGACTTTTATGGGAAATTAAATTGGATTTATTTAAGAACCTATTTTTAGTTCGGCTTCCTTTTCAAAACTTATCTTGCTTGTATGCGCATTCTGGTTATATTAGAAAATCCCATTAGTATTCATTAGATTTTTTCGCCGAATAAATTTCACCGGATATTCAAAGGATTCAATTAATGAGTATTTTTCTCCATTGAATAAAACTTTTGTTGTAATACAATGACAGTCAGTCTTCAAATATACTTAAACTTGAAAATAGTCTTAAAGAATATCCAGAATTTATTCGAGAAAAGCGTTTCCCTTAAGAATTGGAAATTCTTGTGAACACAGTTTGAAATTCAAAGAAATCTTAATTCGAGTTTCAATTCAGAGCCTTTTTCTTCAATTTAGAAATGCATGAAAATCTTCACAAAAGGTCTCTCTCCCTATCCCTCCCTCTCCTGAAAAAAAAACGATGAAATATAATACAGAAAATACAAAAAGACTTTAATACAAACAAAACAAATCAATTTTTATTTTTGTTGTGCTATCCCTTCAAATCATTTTAGAGTTGTGTCTCTCTGTGTATAAAATTGGAGCAGAATTTGTGATCATTTTTATCCATCGCTTTATTTATTTTTCTATTTTAATGCATTCCTTTTGTGTTATAAAAGTATTTTCATATGATTGCGATCTTCAATGCATTTCCTTTACTCTATCAGAGAATATTCTCTATATATATGATCGTAGAATAAGATTCTTGGATATTCTGGCGCTATCTGTGTGCGGAGTAACATGATATTCATCAAGTTTTTCCCCATCACTTAGGTTAATGCCATATTTCAGCATGCTAACTCATGTCTAACAAATCAATATACTCTTTGTTTGAAATTTAATCAATTATTAATTTTTTGAATTATTTGTGCCGATAGTTTGTCTATCAATATGACCTTTCATTTTTTTCGTGCGCATCTCAAGCATAAAGCAAAACATGTAATGAGCGCACCATAACACACACCATATGCGATATTGGTGTGATTTTGCGCTCATTAGATGTTACATGCTACATTACCCTACAGTAGCACTCATTAGATGTTTTGCTTTATTCTTAATTTTCAGATAATTGATAAACTCGTGTCTCTCTATTGCTTTATTCAATTACTTTACTCAGTTTGTGATCTCTTTTTTATTACTAAAAACTTCTTGAAAATTGATAATTATTACCGAATTATGAGCTGTTCCTCGATTTATCATAAAACTAGTCGAGGAACACAACTTTCAGACAAATGCCAATTCTTTTGCTTTTGATATTTGTTGGCGGAATTATAATAGCCATCATCTGTTTGTGTAGATCTCTGCCGAAAATCACCCAGGACGATGGTCTCATTGGCGTCAACGACGAAGGTCTTCCCAGGCATGGCTCAGATCTGGACCTGGCTGGTGGGCCCAGTGGCACAAAAATACCAGGACTCAAGTTTGAACCGCTGCTACACAGACACGAATTGTGCGAAAGAGTCACCATTAATGTCAGTGGACTTGTCTTTGAAACACAATTAAGAACTTTACAGCAGTTTCCAAATACACTGCTCGGAGATCCAGCTAAACGTATCAGGTAAGACCAAAATTTATCGTTTCATCTTTGCTTGAATAGAATAAATAATTTCAAACTGAAATTGACATTGCTCATATATTTATCTGAGAATGATAATTTTTTGTTCATATATATATATAACATATATATATGACTAGCATTGTTTAACAGAGATATTTTAAGCTAGATTAAATGTGTCTAACTTTTAGAAAGTTTTTGATTAATTGTGACCAGGAGATATCTATTTTAAGAAACGATTTATAATTTCTAAATAGATAAGTTTGGTCTTTCCTTAACAACAAAGTTTTATAAGTCTTGTCAATGCAAATGAATTAAATAACGAGTCTATCCAATAGTTTCAGAATAAATTAGCTCTTGGTATAAACTGTCAGCAATACCTTAAAGCTTTCATATAAATTAAATTAGCTTAATGCATTCTTAAAATCACTCCAGCTCTAGTCCCTCGAGTACAGATATCGATCAATTAGACGATACATAACTGTGCTTGAATGTGCTTGTTCAAATTTGGAGCACATATACTCTTCCAACAAATAATTACTATAATTACAAATACACTTATTTATTGACAAAATAAGAGCCATTCGAGTGATTCTGATAATTATCTCTACTTTGGTGTTAAGTAAATCATAAATGACAGTCCATCTGAAGTACTCTCGGTTAGAGACTACGATTGCAAAACCTTTTCAATATAGTGTACCGTTGAGAGGGCCGACCAGTTCCCATGTATTAAGAAAACAAACAAAACACTGGAATAAAGAATACAATCATTAACTCAAAGATTTTTTTCTCTTTTCGATCAAATCTATTGAACCAATCGATTGACGCAATATAGCTTCAGTATTAATCTTCTTGAGTTGAATTGGTTTGAATTACCAAGATACTTCAATATTCAAATTATTATTTCTTCCAGAATGAAAGGAAACTAATCAAAACCCTTTTGTCTCACTTTTGCAATTGTTTTCCTTTTATTTTGTTTTTTGAATATTTTTCAGTCATTAGTTTCTTATGATTCAAAT
>JAQIXD010001088.1:0-17720 GCA_034699985.1 Minunthozetes semirufus
ATGTTTGAGGTTTAATGCTCAAACTGTCTTTTAAAGTCTACTAAAAAGACAGGGGGAACTACCTTTCTTTTTCTGTGCACTATTTAAACAGTATTTAATTGATCCGGTTCAATGAGTTATTTACACAAAATCCAGACAATGACTTTTGGATTTTCATCAATAAGTAGGAAAAAATAAGAGTCATTTATATATATTATTCATACAATGATACGAATCAAACATTTCATTATTAGAATAATTTATTAAACTTTTCTCAAAACTAGTGATTATTTAAATTTTATTTTGTTTAAAATAAATTGTAAATTAATTACTTGAAACTTCTAAAAAAAATTTTCTAAAAGTCAAAACATAATTTTAGAGGAATTAAAAGCTTCGAAATGAATAACTTAATAGACAACTTTGTACAACTTATTAATCATTTCATAATTACTTTTGTAATACAAATTCTTATAAGTGTTCAAGTATTCAGAAATATTCAATACTTTATTATGGATTTGATTCAACTTTGGAGGAAAGAGGAAAGGCGTGCATTGAAGCCTCTGATCACATAAATATGATTTTTTAATACAGCGCTCGAATACTTAGATGAAATGCTAGAGCGAGGAGTATTCAGAACAAACTTTAATTCGATAATATTATTCCTATTCAGAGTTTTTTTTACAGAATCTGTTTCCGATTATTGTGAGCGAGACTTTCACTTCCACTCAAATATATTTCAATCGATAAACAAATTGTTATTAAGATTATTATACATAACTTATAGAACAGATATCTTCACTGATTTGATAAAATATGAGTCAAAGTCTTCTAAAGTCGAAGCGAACCAAAGCCAAGAAAACAAAGACTTCAAAGTCTTCAAATGAAATACATTTCTATTTGTCTGAACTCAAGTCTGAACTCAACGTTAAACTCATTTTTAAGTCTTTTAATTTCGTTATTTTTGAATTTATAGCAATGAGAGGACTGAGTGGATGACCAAATTGTCTGAGATAAGAGCGAATGGTCTGTTTGTGGACTCAAATATAATAACTTCTGATTTCGAAAAGTTTGGAATCCATCGCCACGTATTCGCTGCCATCAGTCCCTACTTTATGGCCCTTTACTCCAATTCGTTGTACTCCGAGAATCAGAATCGAGAAGTGTTTTTACCCGACATCTCATCTCTGATTATGAAGATTATCATTGAGTTTGTATATACGGGACAACTCGAAGGGGTCACTGAATCCAATATTGAAGAGGTTATCAAAGCCTTCAATAGATTACAAATTACTGGAGCTCTCAATGATTGCTATCAGTTTTGGATTAAGTCATTGACTGTCGACAATTGCATCCGTAATCTCTTTGAAACCATATTGTAATCAAATTTTAAACTTGATTTTGCTTTTGAAGGAATTTATCAAATGGCGAGAATGTATTACGCCATTGAAGTGATTGAAAGATCAAAGCTATACATTCTTTTCAACTTTCAATCGGTTAAAAACTTTAAACAAAAATCAAATTAATTACAAATCTTTTCGATAATAGGTTTCCAATAATTGCTGTGATTTTTATTCCCTGAGTAGCGATGAGTTATACGATATCTTAAGTGATGACCGTTTGAATGTCAGTCGAGAAGAAATCACTTATTCTGCGTTAATCTCATGGATTTCTGCAAATAACCAAAGAGTGGAACACTTTCCAAAACTCTTAAAATTGGTTCGATTCGGAAATTCTTCCCTGAAGTAAGTTTTAATCAATATTCTGTCCTTAAAATAACTGTTTAATTATAGATTTGTGGAAACGACTGTCAGAGAGAATATCCTGATTAAAGAAAACCCTGATTTGAGACAATATATGGCCAGAGTTTCAAATATTCTGAATGACATTCATTTACATCCATTGCCATCGAAATTCGACATTCGTCTGCACCCCTTCCTTAGGCCTCGTATTCCTCGCGATATTCTATTTGTTTTCGGCGGATGGAGTGCTTCCAATGCAACGAATATTCTCGAAAGCTATGACTGTCGCGTCAATAAGTGGTATTCTTTAGACAATCAAAACTTAGTGTAAGACCTGTTCCTTGAGTTTGATTAACAAAATGATGATTAATTTGATTTTGAAAAAAGTATGGCTCCGTATCGAGCATATCATGGATTGATATCTTTTGATGGACTCATTTACATAATCGGAGGATTTGATGTAATTTTTACAAAAATTTTGACAAAAAATGTCTATATTTGTATTTGATGTTTAGGGCCGACAACATTTCAATTCAGTTCTTGCTTTCAATCCATTGTTAAAGACATGGGCAGAGAAGTCTTGTATGCACAGCCCTCGGTTCGTCCCCAATTATCACCAATTAATCCATTTTTCAAATCTAATTTTAATCAATTGTTTAGATGTTATGTAAGCGTTGCTCTTTGCCAGGGATTCATTTACGCTATGGGAGGATTTGATGGTAATGTTCGCACGAGTTCTGCAGAAGTAATATCACTGTTATTATCACTTAAATATTAGTTCATATATATTATGATATAATTCTTAATTTCATTTAATTTAATTCCAAACTTTCATTTAATTTAAACAGAGATATGATGTGAATGCAAATCAGTGGCATTTTATCGCACATATGAATCACCAAAGAAGTGACGCTTCCGCCACATCTATGGCCGGAAAAGTATATATTGTCGGCGGATTCAATGGTAATGAAGTGCTATCGAGTGCAGAAGTGTATGACCCGTCTGTCAATGAGTGGACATTAATAACTTATATGAATCGTCCGCGAAGTGGAGTACAATTGGTTCAGTTTGAGAATCAATATCTGTTTGCTATTGGAGGTAATGATGGAGTCACTCGACAAACAAGTCTTGAGAAATATGATCCAAAGGCTAAGAAATGGACACTAATGGCAGAAATGAGTATTCCTCGATCTAACTTTGCGTCCGCGGTCTTGGAAAATCAGATTTATGTGATCGGAGGCTTCAATGTATGCCTTTCTTCTTAATTAAAACATTTTACAAACAATTGTCTTATCAAAGGGTACGACAACTATAGCAGAGGTTGAGTCTTATAATCCAGTGACCAATAGTTGGCAGGAAATGTGGAAAATGAATCAACACAAGAGTGCCTTAAGTGCCTGTATTGTCGGTCAACTCGAAAACAGCAAACTTTACTCTTGGCTCAGACGTGAACTCTTCGACAGTTCCAAAGTTGACTCAAATCGATCTCAATCTCGAAGACAAGTCAATACAACTCTAACTCTTTAACTAATGATCACATTTCACTCAAAATTATATTTGAAATTATTTTTTATAGAAAAGTATTGATAATATAGTATTGAATGTAAATATATTTCTCAATATTAAACACTTTATAAGAATTTGTATTAAAAACAAAAAATAATTACCAAATGTTTGAATAAAATTTCAAATAAGTTTCACTCAATTCATTGCATTTAATATTTTAAACGAAAAGATAAAGTTTTGATGAAATATTCGATAAAACATATATTTGGAGAGATTTAGAGATAGTCTTCGGGAAACAATAAATATTTCTTAATCTTTCGCTGACTGTTATCTTCAACTGTTTTATAGACGTCTTTAATCCAAATATAATTCCGTAAACATTCCATGTCTGGGCGTTTGTTAGGGTCGGGTTCAAAGATATCTTCTAATAATTTTCTGAGTCCTGTCGAGGGGTGACGGCCTCGAGTGAACTGCAATTTCTTCAAATACATAACTTTCAAGGCTTTCGGTGTCTTCTTAGAAAATGGATACGTGTTATCAAACATCTTAAATAGGATCACTCCGAGAGCCCAAACATCAGCTAAGAAAGCATTATAGCTGTCCGCAGAGTTCTTCTTCAACAAAAGTATTTCCGGAGCGATGTATGGCGGGGTTCCACAGTATGTCTGAGACTCAAGAACTTTGTTCTGACTTTGGCGCCAAACCAATCGACTTAAACCAAAGTCGGATATTAAACAGTCTTCAGTGCTGTCCAGCAATACATTAGATTGCTTCAGATCTCTGTGAGCGATACCCTCGCGATGGATGTAAGACAAAGCACTTAACATTTGGGCGAACCATAGCTTACATTTATGTTCTTCAAATGGACCCTTAGATTCACACATTTTAGAGAGGGTTCCGCCGGTCGCCAATTGCATGATTATATGAAGAGCCATTTGTTGTTTGTTAACCACTATCATGAAGTGCTGTATCATTCGTATGACGTGCGGATGTCTCAACTTTTGAAGAATATACAACTCATTCTTTACGTCAACCAAAAGTGCGAGCCTTTCCTCTGCCATACGTCTAGTCAAAGGTTGTGGAATACTGATCTTCTTGACTGCCACTTTTAGACCGGTTTGCAAATGTCTGGCTGAAGACACTTCGCCATAAGAGCCGTGATCTATGAGTGACTCCACTTTATAGCCCAAAGTCTTAAAAATGTCTTTTTCACTATTACTCTGTTCTGGAACTCTGTATATATCAGTCATCTCTGAAGTCTTCACTTCCAGAGGAGTCTTAGTCATCGACCAAATTTGGGTTCTCTCCGAATCGGGAATTATTTTGTCCAAAGTTTTCAAATCTTTTATTTTCTGAGTCTTAGTCTGTTTTTTCAAATTAGATTTCCTACAACACCCACAACACAAATAATACAATACTGTCTCCATTTAAAGTCTTAAACCGATAATTATTCCAAAGATATTCTTATTTAAGACTTTGGGTCAAAACTGTCAGTAAATTATCTCAACTTTAAAATAACGGTTTCTTTTAAAATTCAATTCAATAATTGTTTTATTATTTTTCAATATTTTTACAAAATTAAGAAAAAAATTGTTTTTATTGTTATAATTGTTATTATATTTAATGTCTTTTATTATCTTCTTTTGAAAGTCTTTTTCTCACTAAAAGTGTTTAAAGGAATTTTGAAAACAACTAATTTTGAGTTAACTCCTGAGGGGTTCTTCATATTTTCGATGTAAGCGCCAATTATTTCAACGATTTTACGCATCTGTCTGTTCGGGACTTTGAATGTCTTCTGCAATAATTCCAAATCAATTGGTCTGAAGTTATGAAGAATTATGGATAAGATTATGCCATAAATCAATAGTCGATCCTTTTGTTTAGAGCTCAGAACATATTTTGTCTTTCCTCCGACCACTTGAGTGTTAAGATATCGAGAAAATAACATCTCTTTTACTTCTGGATCAATAGTAGGCAACGGATCAGCTTTACGTAAATCATTGCTCTTAAGATTCAAAATAGTTATCAAAAGATTTATATAAATTGCAATCAATTTGTTCTCAGAGTTTGGATTCAATTGCTTTATAAATGAATTATCGATTTGTTGGAAGAGTTTGTCTTCAAATTGTGTCAAAACATTTCTCTCGAATTCAGTAATTATTTCATTCAAATCATAAACTTCTTGAACACAAATGGCGTCTCTATTCTGTTTTGGAAGAATATCCAGACTATCGTTAATAGTGGACTCACTCTCTGATTGAGTGACAGCCGATTCCGCAATTGATTTTGTCTTAGTATCGATTTGTTCGACATCTTCTTCACCAAATTCAATGGCGTACTTCCTTTTGCTGGCCAGTGATCTCTGAATCTTTCGCGAACCAAACTTTTCCTTCATTTCTTCCATTTGCTCCTTCTTTGAGAGAGGGGTCACAAATGGAAATAAATGTCTTTCATTTAATTCAATGATTGGATTCATTCTAAATATCGAAAGCGGATGTATTTCTAAGACATCCCCCCTTCGGATTCCCATATAATACTCGGATGACCTGTCACTCGAACCGACAAATTTCTGACCAGAGATAAGATCTAAAGCTTTTAGTTTTGTTTGTTTTGGTTCTTCGGAATCGAGAGTAAATTGAGCATCATTTGGGACACCACTCGATGAGAATAAAGCACTCATTTGATTGTTGTTTGGGTTGTCATCCCTTTTAATCATTTCAATCCTCAACATATCATTCATTTTGATTACTATTAATAACTTTTTAAAAACATTTAAAAAGATTCACAAAAACAGAGAAATAAAAGTGAGATCCAAATGAGACACATGTTTCTCATGCGATAGAGTCTGTGCACCACTCATGCGCTTCAAGTACATGATTTGAAGTGAGCCGGCATCGGGAGGTTTTTAAACTTTCAATTAACAAATAATACAAATATTTTACAATTAATAAAGAAATGAAAACTAAATAATTAAATTCACTGAAAATATCTCTCAAAGATTTAAAATATTATTAAATGAAAGTAAATGTATTAACTCTTTAATTAGAGTTAAAGAGTTGTGTTAAGAGCCCAACCCCTGGCCATACATTTGTTTAGTGTTTTGTGACGCCAGCAGTGAATGCAATGTTGGAAATGAAACCAATGATTCAATTACTGAAAGACTGTATGTCTTCGGAATCGAATTGTCGTCTGTTTTATGATTTTTAATGAATTTATTATTTGTTTTATTCTTTGGTTTATTTGAAGTCATTTAGAAATTGTCACTCATTTTGACATTTGTTTAGTTTAGTGACTCTTTAGTGGAAAAGTGGCCAAAATGTTGGTCCAAACGAATGCCTCCTTAAGTGAAATACTTAAGAATTTGTCGGTTTTCATCCAAAGCTCTTCACTTAATGACAGGAAAATAATTTTCAATAATTTGGTTAAATTGATTGACGATAAAGACATCGAAGGTTAGCCATTGATTTTATCTAATTGTTTGCCATAAGTATTAATAATTTGATTTCTGTTGGGAACAGAGACAACAATTCGGGGATTATTTAAAGTTTTGTTATTGACTTTCTTCAGATATAACGACACAAAATCTATTTCATTAGTCAAACGATTTGTCGAGCATTTGATCCGAAAGTATCCGTCGATCGGATCAAAGCATTTGACTCTTTGTTTGTATAATTATAGCCAACTGTTTAAACAACACTTGAATTCAAGCAAATCTGTGGCACGAATTTCTTTGACTCCTTTGAAGCTCAGTCTTTGCGTTCAATGGAATCAATTGACTGACAATGATTTGAAAGCAAAACTAATCGAAAGTCAGGCCATTATAAGTACTGTCATCACTGTCTCAGACTCCCAGAAGATTATAGACAACGCATACAAGAAGTTAAAGATATTTTGGAAGTCTATACCAATTGAAGAATATTTGGAAACTTTGGCCAAACTGTCGACAAATTGCAGTTCAAGTGATGCCTCTATTGCTCTTCATTTGGCAATTGTTTGGGATTTTGTTATTAAATATTTGTCTGAATTGAAATCATTTGATTCGATCGCTAAATATAAACCGGTTTTCAAAGAACTGTTTCTCAAACACATAATCGGATGTAAGACAAAGCTCTCGAATGACTTAATAAGAGTCGGATTTAAATATCAATTAAAGCAAATAACTCACGAAGACTTCACTCAATCTTTTCTGCCATCCATTCAAAGAGCGGTTTTACGTAATCCAGAAGTAGTCCTGAATTTGATTGCAATTGTATTGAAAGGACTGTCACTTGATTTGAGTCCATATGCTTTAGACATCGGAAAACTGTTGGCCTCTCAGTTGCACTCAAAGGAAGAGACCCTCCGATTGGAAGCCATTTGTGGGACAAAGAATTTGGCGAAACAATGCTCTAACTCTGTGGCCATCGAAAGCCTTCTCAAACATTACTTCGCAGTTCTTAATGGCAGTGAAGGAAAGCTGACGATAACCGCCCAAAGATTAGGCGTTGTATCAGGTATTGGAGCTCTTAGTTGTCATTCGGTGAGCGGAGAGGCCCAACACTTGAGTGAAATGGCTTTAGAATCGTTTGTAACTCTACTGAAAACGGAAGTACACGAACCAACTATTATTCATATGACATCACAGATGCAGAAGTGGTGCTACCGTTTAGTCAATGAAATACCAAAAGTGCTGATCGATTGGTTTAAAGCTCTTCAAACAGCGAAGACATCGACCGCTTACGTCAAAAGTAGTTATATTTGTTGTCTGAACGCTTCCTTCAAACAGAATATGTCAGAACAGGCGAACGATATCCTCTCTATTCTTACAAATTCTGCTCAAAAGTCTTTCACATCAACCGTTTCCCAAATGCCAGTCCTCACAGAAGGTCTTTACGCCATTAATCTTATTCTGAAATTATTGACTTTTGACAGACAATACGAAACTAAAATCAAATCCTTATTCAATCAAATGTTTGACACCGAAAAGATGGCTTTCCTTTCAGACAAATTTATTGTCTCTACTTCTGAAGAAACGCTTCAAATAATAACCACTTTTATCGATACTCTTGTATTCAATTACGAGACAAAACTAGAGTCAAAGATGAAACCATTGAATAAAGCTTTGCTTCTGCTTATGACTCATCCAATGTCTTATTCTGTCCGCAAACAGGCGTTAATTAGCGGCAAAAAATTGGCCAAAAATTCAATTAACGCTAAGTTTGCCATCGATTTACTCAAAGAGTTTTATGTACTCTTCAAAGACTCGATTATCAATCAGGACATCACTTCAATCAGTGGCGATGAAAACCAACAGAACTCAGATATGGCTAAACAGCCATCTATTTCAGCACTAATAGAGTGTCACAATTCATTGGTTTCATTCAGTTCTGATCCACAAATCAAAAAGGACTTACTTTTGGTGGCATTACATACATCGCATATAAATATATTATTCTCTTCGAATCCCTATCTTTGGTTAAATCTATTGCGAAAAACAATCGAACAAAAAATGTTTGACAAATATATTGACGAAAATAAAGAGATTTTAATTAAAACTGTTTTGAGAGAAATAGACGACAATTCAGTTAAAACAAATGCCATCAAAGCTTTGGTATGTTTAGCACCGCATGACTTCATACCGATATTGCTTTCAAAGGCTGTCAACACTCTCTCGAAACCCGATTTCAAAATTATAACACAAATGGATTACGAAATATATTTGACTCCTGAGGGACAGCTTTACGACAGCTCTGCCTTAGAGTCTCTCAAAAATGATAATCAAAGCAATAAAAACATCAAAAGAGAGTCAAAGCTGTACTCATATAAGGACCAAATGGAAGAAATTGAACTCAGAAAGGAATTGGAGGCTAAAAGGAAAGCACAGGGAGATACCAAAGAACCACAACTGAGTAAAAAACAATTGGAAGTCAAACAACAACAGCTCGAAAAAGAGTCACAAATCCGGTCCAAATTGAAGACCAATTACCAAGAGTTCCGAACAGCTATTGATTTGATTGAAGCGATTGCCGTCAGTTCGACAGCGATTTCCACTTATATTAATGACGTCTTGTTTTCGTTAATCAATTTGTTTTCGTCTCCACTCTGTGCCGTCAGAGCCACACATCTGTTCACTGATTTAAGGAAATCTCTGTTCAATCAGAAAGATTCAGAACTCAAGAGATTCGGCGATTCCTTGGCTTTCATTACTTTGCGTCGACTCAAACCGTTTTGTCCTATCGATCAGAATTGGATGTCCGGTTCTCTCAATGATCGCATCGATAGTCTCATCTCTTCATTATATAAGAGGACATGTCGTCCCACCGGTCGTGACTATGACGAGAAGACGGCTCAACTCGCAATCAAATCACGTCTGACGGCCCCCGCCTTTGCCTATTGTTTCCCATTAATACAATCATTGCTTTTAAGCAGTGATACCAAAGAAGAACAAATATTGCAGTGTCTGTCCATTATCTCAGAACACACCCAAATGAGAACCACTTACACCGTTGATGACGATGAAGACGAGACAATCGCTCTGAAAGACCCCCAATATTTGCCCCTAAAGTATATGTTCGATACTATGATTAAAGTGATCGCCAAAAGTCCGGTCCATATCGAACAGACCGCTTCTAAAGTGTTGTTAGATATAAGTCTTTGCGCAAATGGAAGCAAAGGATGTGCTAAAGCGTCGTTCGATGAAATCAATATTCTGTTGGAAGCACTCAAGAGTGATGTCAATGAAGTCCGTATCTCTACTTTAAGTGCTTTAAGTGTTTTAGCGAATAATGTTTTGGTTAATATCAAAGACCAGAACTCGAAGTTTGTGGTCACACACAGAGTGTTTGTCTCTCAGTTCGACCCTTTAGATCAGTGTTCAGCAAATGGTCAGCGATTATTCGGTGAATGTCTTCTCAGAACAAGTGTTGCGTTATGTGATGCTCTCATCGAAGACATTCTTTTAGGGAATTCAGTGATAAGACATTCAGTTGCCGGTGCTATGGAAGCACTGCTCTCTGAATATCCGGAACAAACTTCTAAAGTGATTTTGAAATTAATGGATATTTATAGAGAAAAGGCTAAAGTATTGCCCCCGACTATTGATAGCTTCGGAAGACAAATAGCTAACAGCGCTGTCGACCCTTTTGAGCCTCGTTTAGGAGTTGCTCTTATATTAACACAAATCGCAGAATTGGTTCCAAAAGAAATAGTCGAAGAAATGGCTAAATTTTATGTTCCCGAAGCGTTGGGGGATCGCAATGAGAAAGTTCAGAGTCAAATGTTGGAAGGGGGCTGTGCTCTGGTCAACCTTCACGGAAAAGATAACATCAATTTATTACTAAATGTTTTCGAAAAATTCTTAGACGAAGCGCCGGACACTTCAGATAACGACGCCGTTAGACGCAGTGTTGTTGTTCTTATGGGAACTCTTGCGCGACATATAGATAAAGACAATCCTAAAGTGAAGCCAATCGTTGCCAAACTTATTGAAGCCCTGTCCACACCATCTCAGATGGTTCAGGAAGCTGTGGCCAACTGTTTACCATATCTGATCCCTGCTTTCAAAGAAGAGGCGCCGTCTCTCCTCCAGAAGTTAATACAATTGCTATTAGAATCAGACAGTTATGGTGAGCGAAAGGGTGCTGCCTATGGAATCGCTGGTATTATCAAAGGTTTAGGAATTCTATCGCTCAAACAGTTGGGAATAATGGATGCGTTGACTGAAGCAATTCAGGACAAGAAGAACCCAAACCATAGAGAGGGCGCTCTCTTTGCATTCGAAATGTTATGTTCAATGTTGGGCCGACTCTTTGAGCCCTATATCGTTCATATTCTTCCTCATCTTCTGCTATGTTTTGGCGACTCTTCTAATCGTGTCCGACAGGCGACTGATGACACCGCCAAACAAGTAATGTCTAAACTGAGTGCACACGGAGTCAAACTTGTTTTACCATCACTTTTGAATGCACTCGAAGAAGACTCGTGGCGTACAAAAGCCGGATCTATTGAACTGTTGGGTGCAATGGCTTTCTGCGCTCCCAAACAATTGTCGTCGTGTTTACCATCGATTGTACCGAAGCTAATGACAGTTATGTCTGACTCTCACCCAAGAGTCCAAAATACTGCCGCTCAGGCACTCAAACAAATCGGTTCTGTTATTCGAAATCCAGAAATTCAAGCAATAGTTCCCGTATTATTGGAAGCACTTCAGGATCCGGCGAATAAAACTTCCAAATGTTTGAATACAATGCTTAACACTAAGTTTGTCCACTTTATTGACGCGCCATCACTTGCACTGATTATGCCTGTAGTTGAGCGAGCATTTCAGGGTCGGTCCACTGAAACCCGAAAAATGGCCGCTCAGATCATCGGTAATATGTATGCATTGACCGATCAAAAGGATTTATCGCCGTATTTGCCGTCAATTATTCCGGGACTCAAACAATCACTACTCGATCCCGTCCCAGAAGTAAGAGGTGTTACCGCTCGTGCGTTGGGAGCTATGGTTAAAGGTATGGGAGAAGACATTTTCGAAGATCTTATGCCATGGCTTATGTCGACCTTAACCTCGGAGACGAGTTCTGTCGATAGATCTGGTGCTGCGCAGGGTTTGAGTGAAGTTATGGGTGGACTCGGACTCGAAAGACTTGAAAAATTCATTCCAGAAATTATAGAAACGACTGAACGGACAGACATCGCTCCTCATGTGAAAGACGGATATATTATGCTCTTTATATACCTTCCAATGGTTTTCACTCAAGACTTCACTAAATATATCGGAAGAATCATTAATCCGGTTCTTAAAGCATTGGCCGATGAAAATGAATTCGTTCGCGAGACTGCACTCCGCGCCGGACAGAGGATCGTCAATATGTACGCCGAGACTGCGATACAACTTCTTTTGCCTGAATTGGAAAGAGGGCTCTTCGATGAGAATTGGAGAATAAGATATAGTTCTGTCCAACTATTGGGTGATCTTCTCTTCAAGATATCGGGTGTCACCGGAAAAATGACTACTGAGACGGCCGACGAAGACGACAACTTTGGAACAGAACAGTCTCACCGCGCAATTATGAGCGCATTGGGTGGCGATCGACGCAATAGAGTATTGTCCGGTCTATATATGGGACGATCTGATGTTTCACTTCAAGTACGTCAGGCGGCACTTCACGTATGGAAAGTTGTGGTCACTAACACTCCCCGAACACTCAAAGAAATATTACCGACTCTTTTCTCATTATTATTGGGCTGTTTGGCCAGTAATAGCTCAGACAAACAACAAGTGGCCGCCCGAACACTCGGAGATTTAGTCAGAAAATTAGGGGAAAGGATTTTACCCGAAATTATACCAATTTTAGAACAGGGACTCGAATCTGAGCGATCAGACCAAAGACAAGGCGTCTGCATAGGTTTGAGTGAGATCATGGCCTCCACTTCCAGAGAAATGGTTCAGGCATTTGTCGAGTCATTAGTGCCGACCGTTAAGAAAGCACTTTTCGATCCCTTACCCGAAGTAAGACAGGCGGCCGCCAAGACTTTCGATAGTCTTCACGCAGCTGTCGGTGTTAGAGCTCTCGATGATATTTTACCGGCACTTCTCAACCAATTGGGAGATCCAGTCAAAGGAGAGCGAACTCTCGATGGATTGAGACAAGTGATGGCTATAAAGAGTAGAGTAGTTTTGCCGTATTTAGTGCCTCAGGTCTGGACTCACAGTATTTTCTACAAAACTATTTTATATAACAAATGTTTGTCTCATTCTTTAGTTGACAGTTCCGCCCGTTAATACTCGTGCCCTGTCTTTCCTGTCGACAGTTGCAGGAGAATCCCTATCAAGACATTTACCTAAGATATTGCCGGCACTTCTGCTGGCATTGAGTGAAGCCATCGATACTCCGAATGAGAAACAGGTATTTAATGTTAACATAAAAGTTGTATTTCTTATAAAAAGGTATTGTTTTGGTGTTTGTTTAGGAACTGGAATATTGTCAGTCAGTAATACTTTCAGTTAGTGATGAAATGGGAGCGCGAACTATAGTCGACCACTTATTAGAGTCGGCGCGAAATGAATCGTCTCGAATACGGCGCTCATCAGTACTCCTTCTGTACGCGTATTGCAGTCAATCGAAAGCAAACATTTCGTCGAATATCTCACAACTTATTCGGGGTTTGATTCTGTTGTTCACCGATTCTAACGAACAGGTCTTGAGTCAGAGTTGGGAAGCGCTTAACGCTATAACAAAGAGTATGGAAAGTAAAGAACAGATGGAATACGTGTCAGAAGTTAGAAACGCTGTTCGTTATGCTGTCAGTGATCTGAAGTCGAGCGCTCACAACGGGACCACTCATTTACTTCTTCCAGGATTTTGTTTGTCAAAAGGCATTACTCCTATACTTCCGATCTTTAGAGAAGCCATTTTGAATGGAAATCCTGAACAGAAAGAACAGGCGGCGCATGGATTGAGTGAAGTGATTGAGTTAACCAGTGCTGAAGCCCTTAAACCTTCTGTAGTTAATATCGCCGGTCCTTTGATTCGTATATTAGGTGATCGGTTCACTTGGAATGTGAAGGTTGCAGTTCTCGACACTTTATCTCTACTCTTGAGTAAAGTGGGGGCTCTTTTGCGTCCATTCATTCCTCAATTACAGCAAACATTTTTGAAAGCACTGAATGATGGACACCGAAGCGTTAGATTGAGAGCCGCCAACGCATTGAGTCAATTGATTGGAGTCCATAACAGATGTGATCCCGTTTTCACTGAATTGCATAACGCTATCAAAAGCACTGCCAATAGTGACGACTCCTCTCTGAGGGAAACAATGCTTAATGCATTACGACTGGCCATCGCTCCCGCTGGCGATAAAATGTCTGATTCTGTTCGTCGACAGTTGACGGCAACCATTATCTCTTTATTGGGATCACCAGAAGATTCATGTCGTTCGACAGCTGCTGCCTGTTTGGGAGTTCTGTGCGCTTGGCTTCCAAATGATGAGCTCAACACTATAGCAAAGGATCATTTACTCGATGATGACATGACTGTTGATTGGACTTTACGTCACGGAAGAAGTGTTGCGCTCAGAATATCACTGAAAGAGGCGTCTAATCGACTCATTAAACAGGAATGGATCGAAAGGATCTGCAAAACACTTATTGCGTTCATATCTTCAGATAGAGTTCCGATTGTAATGAATGGAATCAAAGGCTCGTCGTATCTGATAAAAGACTATTTGAATAAATCAGAAGTTCCGCCGCAAACAGTTCTGACAGCTTTTGCCAGAGTATAGACACATATTGTCCGTCAATTTATTTAACTAAAACTCTATTATTTCAAACAATTAGGGAATGAATCACAGCTCTAATGAAGTGAAGCAAACGGTCGCCATTTCCACCACATATATCGCTAAATGGATGTCAACATCTGTTCCTCCCGTTCTATTCAAGACATTGGTTCCATTAGTAGTGAACGGAACTAAAGAGAAGAACACAATGGTTAGGGCCAACTCAGAGCACGCTTTGGTCGCATTTCTCAAACTTAAATCAGGAGATGACGTATTACAGTCCTGTCTCTCAGCCTTGGACTCCGGCGCCGCGGAATCGCTTCAGGACTGCATAAACAAAACACTGAAGAAAGTGGCGCAACAGCCACTCCATGAACTCAGCGAAGAAGAGTTTGACGACACTTTACTTACATAACATCTCTGTTGAGTTACTTCTCTCACAATTTAATACAAAATTTAATTTAATTCTTTGTTTTCATTCAATTAATGAATAATTAAATAATAAAATTGTATTTTCGAATAAAACACACTTTTATACGACTCTTATATAAGTTATATCTATTGGAAGTAGAGCTCAGAATCGCTTTAAAACAAAACAAATGAAATGATTTGTAAACTGAATATAAAAATCATTTAATTAACGATAAATTAGTTTTTTGTCTCAATTATTGAAAGCAAATCCCCGGCTATTACTGTAGGAATTACTGAAATAATAATCGGGAAGTACTCCTTCGGGCATTAGTTGAGTATAATTGACTCTTCGGCTGATTTTATTGGACAACTCGTCGACAAACATCTGAAGCTTAACCAATGACTGTCTTTTTGTTGACTTTTGTGAAACACTTTCGATTCGTTTTATGTAATCGTTTCGAATGAATGAAATTATTTTAACGAATTGTTTGCCATAAAAACGATAAAACTTATGTGAAGTCATAGAAAGGAATGCCTCCAAAACTGCTGCAGTTATGGCAGGTCTGGGCTCTAAATTGAGAAGTCTTGTCAACCAAATCCACCCGAATCTCAAACTGTGGGGATGACCAGACTCTAGATTAGATTGAATGACAGCGCCATACAGTTTAACCATAGATCGCATTCTATTCAAAAAGGTTTCCTCAGCCTCTTGTGTGCCATCTTTGGCCACAATATATCCCAAAGCAATCAAATAATTTTCTTCGCTATCGTTAGTATCTCTTTCGGGATAATAAGGGACCAAATACGGACACTTCTCTTGCATTTGTGCCATAAATATCTGACCAAATGTTGGAAAACGAGACCACAAAACAACAACAATCGCTCCCATCGTTAGTGCGATGTCTTTCTGTTTCGTACAAACGCTCTGAAGAGTACCAAAACGAGAGAACAATTAAAAGTGGGTTCAATTCAATGACTATTAATGACTTACGATAAACATCTTTGAGGCCAATGATATACAGAATGAAAGCGAACCATCTTTTGAGTTACATTTGATTTGTTTTCCACTGTATTCCACATTCTTTTCACTGAAGAGTTGAGTTAAACGATTCAATTTGTCTCTGATGTGATCAACTGATTCACTCGATATCGTATTTATAGTCGTCTTCACAAATAACTGCAAATTGTTTTTCATCTGTTTATAACTGACTTCACTCACAATGTGTTGAAAAGAGTTCTCAAAATCATTTGAAAACTTCTGTAGTTTTAAATACTCTTTGAAAGCATTCGAATCAACAAAGTTTGCCAAAGAATTTGATGTCAGAACTTCTGAATTAATTGGTTTCGCATTATTATGAACAATGGGTTGACATGTATTTGTGTTTTGATTATTTTGTTTTAATTGCTTTAAATCGGAATATATTTGATCTTTGAGTCGATTTACTTGTAATTGAAAATTGTGAGCACAGCTTAAGTCAGAGTCACTTAAATCGCATTTATTTAAGAGAATATCAATGTTTTGGAGTAAACCTATCATTGAATTCAAGTGTTGTTTAAATGTATGGAAGAACTGAACATTTTTCTCATCGCTTTCTAATCCGTTTGAGAGTTGACCACAACTTTTGAGGACAGAATCGATTTCATTCCTAATCACCAAAAGTTGTTTTCTTCTGATTTCAGTTTGTTTTCTGTGCTGTTCTTCGACTAACAATTGGTGTTTGCTTTCGATTTCCTTCAGTTTATAGTTAGTGTTCACTGAATTGTCTTCAAAACTGAGTTGTTTTGTGGAAATACTATCTTTGAGTGCTTTGTAATCTTCGGCAAAACTATTGATTCTTTTAGCGGCTTCTAAGGCATACTTTTGTCGAATTAATTTCAATTCTTTGTCAAACTCTTCCTCACATTTCTTGAACTCTGATTGAAGTGATTCTCTCTTTTTGTTGAGTTCTTGGGCTATACTTTCGTGTCTTTGTTTCTCATAAAGAATTAGTTGAAAATCATTGACCGAATCATTTAAAGAGTTTCTCCGATTCAAAGTGTGTTTACGAAGACTTTTATCTCTATTGTCTTTGTCTTTGTCTTCATTTTGATTGCCATTCATTAAGTGTTTTATGTCTTTCGTTGAACTTTCGATTACTTTATATTTAGTAAAAGATTTTGTTTTGTTTCCTCCATTTGAAGGCTTTTCCATTGCCTTTGGGCTTATGGTTAGTGAAGATGTGTTGAGCTTAACGTCATTCATGATTTCCTTTAGATTCAGTTAAGAATTAAATAAGATTTGAATCAAATGACAAAACAAATCAAAAAACGAGTAATTACTTGAGTTCTTCGCTCTTCTTTCCAATGCCTGTCATAACTGAGCCGTCCTTTTGATGTCCTCTTTAACGCATTTAACAGATCCTCGCAATCAGTGGTTTCACTCATTATTTAATTTAAAATAAAATAAAATATTTGATTAAAAATATGAAGAATTGATGTAAACAACAAAACATCAAAATAACATTGAATTTAAAACTTTTATTCAACGCATGCGTTAACTCTTATTACAATTCTTTCAATTAATTTCAATAAAAACTTTTTATTCAAAAAATAAGAGAAAATTGAATTCAAAGTGAATTTTGTTTTAAATATAAGATTGAAATTCATTTTTGGGTTTTTTTCTGTCAGTTTCTGTTTCTGATTTTAATTGTCCGATTCGTTGTCTCATTTATTTTCGATACTCTTCTTGATGTTTGGATTTCTTTGATTTCATCACTCTCATCAAAACACAGGCGATTTTACAAAAAAATAACCCAAAACCAAGCGATCGCTTGTAATTTCACAAAATTG
>JAQIXD010001089.1:0-17714 GCA_034699985.1 Minunthozetes semirufus
TCTCTCTCTCTCCCTCCCTCCCTCCCTCTCTCACAACCCTCTCTTAGAAATTGAATTCTTGGTAAACATATTGATTGGTAATACAAAGAGAGAATATTATATTCGTTGTGCATAAAAGCGAAATATCCATCACATCTGCCTTAAGTGCAAAAACATTTGAATTTATGATTCGTTTGAAAATTCAAACAAAAGTATCGTTTAATTTATTTTTGTCGGCAATTAAAGGGGGAATAACGGAGAGGCGACAACCAATTACATAAATAGTGGAGGTCAAGGGTGGCTCTAATGTTTGCCTCCTACCCCAACAACCTATTTTTGGAGTGCCTTTATGTAAGATCCAATCAAAACATGTCCCATCTCTTGGTTTAATATGGATTTTAAAAGCGACTTTCAGAACAATTAACTCCATTGATATCTCCTTAAATTCCTATTACTAACAATTGATGATAATATCCAAAGAGAAATAAGTATCAAAAACGGTTAATTTATAAAATAAATGAATTGTTCTTGATCATTTTAATAAATAAATGTCTAGATTTTATCTGATTTCATGTCTAATATCATCCATATATCGATTTTAGCGTTCATTATAAATGAGCTAAACTTGAGGTTATATATGGTTTGCACACAATGTGTTCAATACTTTACGTATTATTTAAGTTGAGCGTCGAGTCCAACCATAATCAAGGGTAAGGGGAGTCACATCTCATGTGAGGGTGTGTTCACTATTTTTAGCATTTGTTCCCAGTTATAGAGTGTCCCTTTTCATCCTCAACAATATCTATTCAACTATTAATTTCTGAAAAATATACTTAAATCAGGAAAATACCTATCTTAATCTATAACTTTGATTAGTTAGGACTGGCTAATTTAAACGAATTGATACTGAATTAAAAATTAGCATGCTTAATCATTGAATTGATAGTTTTTAGCATTACCCGCATGTATTGGTTGCGCATTGAATACAAAGAGGATTTTGTTTGGTTTCAACACTCTATAGAGATCGGTTGAGTTGAAAGCGAAGGGAGGGTTGTGTCTAACTCTGGAGAGTGAGTGCAATGGCTTTGGTGTGAGTGTATGTGTGAGTGAGTGTGAGTGTGAGTCAGACAAAGAGAGTTTTCAGCCAAAAGAGAGGGAGAACTGAATATTGAAGAGAAGTGAAAGACTGAGTGAGTATTGCATTGCATTGCTATTGGTTTACGAACTCTAATACAGAATAGTATTGTATTTGAAGTGTTTGTGAGTTTTGCAGAGCTTTTGTTCAAAAATATTAGTGAACTCAACATAATGTTAGACAACTATTACTACAACTGTTTTATATCTAATTGTAATTAATGTTAATTGTCTTCACTTAAATCATAATCGATTTTATCCCTAAATATTGTGTCCATCGATTTGTTTGACTGTCATCTCAATTGTCTTTGAATTAAGTTTTAAAAAGTTGTGACAAACGTCTCAACGTTTTCAACAAAAAACAAAACAAAAGCCAAAGACATTGCTTTCATTGAAGACAATAATCAATACTTTGTTTGATTGCATCCAATTGTGAAAACGACTGCCATAACCACCGAAATGATGGCAACACTGGCCTCGTCATCATCGGTGTCGTTGTCATCGACCTGTTCTTTGTCTACGATCAACGACATCGCAGCCGAACTAATAACCTCTAATTCTGCGGCCAACGGCCCTATCGGCGGATCCACAGGAGTGTCATCACTGCCAACAACTAATGGCCCGAACACGAGTCCGCACAATGAGCCCAACCATCACTCGGTAGCGCACAGACAATCGCTAACCTCATCTTCTCCGCCATTAATCGCGTCAACGCTCAGCAAATGTCCGCTTTGTTCCGAAGCATACGTTCAGCCAAAAGTGATGGCCTGTTGTTTCGCCACTTTCTGTCAGACATGTCTCGAGAAGATCTTAGACTCTCCCGACCGCATCAAATGTCCCGGTTGTGGCCACGAGTCACTCCTACCTTCCAATGGTGTCGCCGGTGAGTCATTGTTATCCCTTTTGTTGTCTAATATTCTTAAAAGATTTGAATTTTGCGCTAAATTTGTATTAAATGATAATTTTGTGGCGAATTTGTAGGTCTTCTGTCAGACTACGCCACTGTCAATATGTTGGAACAAATTGCTGTATTGGACGCCAGTATCTCATCCAATGCCAGTATTTCGTGCACCGGCTGTAAGAGCAAAGAGTTGGCGGCCGTCGCCCGTTGTTTCGATTGCGCCAACTTCTTGTGCCCCAACTGTGTTATGGCGCACCAATTCATGCATTGCTTTGAAGGTCATCGAGTGATGACATTAGGCGAACCCCAACAGAAGGACATCCCTAACCATCCGCGACCAGTGATCTGTTGCAAACACTCGGAAGAAATGAAGTATTACTGCCGTAGTTGTGATGTCCCGCTTTGTAAAGAGTGCTGTGTCTTCGATCACCCGAAAGGCCTTCACGATCACGAATATCTGTCGGACGCCGCACCCAAACAGGTATGTAATCAATTGATTCAATAGATTGTCTCTAATTATCTGAAATGTTGGCCAAATTGGTAGCGATTAGTGGTTTTGTTATGTATTTGATTGTATTGAGTGTTATTCTGTGCCAAATGTTATCTCAAATAATATCTCAAATCAATGGTAACAAAGAATTTCTCACTATTTGTCTGAAAAGTGTTCTTCGAATTCGTATTTGAAAATTAAATTCAATTTTTTCATTCAATTCATTGATTGAGTGAACGGTTGAGTTGATCCCTCTCTCCAACCAATGTCTGTGAAGTCTAACAAACAAATTATTGAACCTTTTTGTTCGCGTTTCCAGATTTTTATCGTAACCGCTCTTCTGCTGTTGTACTCCCCCTTTAGCGCCACCCCTCTCCCCCTGTTTTTGCTCACTCATTCTCTTTTTCTGATTTTCACTCTCCCTCTCCTTCTTTCTCTATATATCACTCTTTTTGTTATTTATTTTATTTATTATTCGGTTTTGAACTGAAGTTCAATAACTTTATTATTATTTTATATAAAAAAGGAATAAAAGTAAAGAAAAATAATATTTTATTATATTTTATATGTTTTCCTCTCAAATGTGTATAATTTGTCTGTTGTTCTGTTCTGTTGTTGTGGACAATGAACTCCGACTTTGAATAATTGAATCCCTTTTGGCTAATAATATCTGAAACGTCTTTAATGTCTTTCATTAATATTATGCGAAGAACTGAAACAATTGTCTGATTAATAGGTCGAACAGTTAACCCGAATGGTAGACGAGGGTAGGGTTAAGATGTCTGAGTTAAGTCACACACTCAAGACATTGGATCAGGTGACAAATCGGTTACAAATGCAGCACCAAAAGGGACAGCAAGAGATAGGAGAGGCCTATCAGTTCTACCTATCAATGCTTGAAGAGACCAAAATGGAGTTTCTCAAAGAATTGGACGACATATTCAACTCACGAATGGTCTCATTAACACTCTTAACATCTAAAGTAGAGGAAGCGGTCCGTAAGACCCAACAGATATCGTTGTTTATGGACAGAACGAGAAAGTTTGCGTCGGCGGCAGAAATGATTCAATACAAGTCAGTCATTGACAGCAAACTCCAGGCTATCCTCAACTTCAATCCCGACTCAAACATACCTTCGCATGAACTCGAGTTCGTCTCCAATTATCAGGCGATTCAGGTATGGCTTGTGTTCTACTCATCTATTTTTACTATAAATTAGTTATGTTTTGCTCTTAAATTTTGTCTCAGTTTTAGTGTCTTTCATTAAATTCATTGATTTATTTGAAAAGTATTTTCATTTTTATGAAACGAATCTCATATTAGGCTTCGCTTTACGTTAACCTCTAAAACAGAGGCTCAGACTCTGTTGGCGTAAACTCTTGTATTGAGTTCAAGTTCGCATCGATTTAGTCGAAAATAGTTGATTAAAAAGAGTCGCTGATGTCTGAGCGCTCAGAGATGTTATATATATTGTGTATATAGAGGACAGGCGTTAGAACAGAGTTTTCCAATGGTAACCCTGAGTGCATGCGTTACGATCCAAACATTTCCATCCATTGAATGGAATACTACTATGTTTTCGATGTTTCTCTCTATTCGCTACGGTCTGTATGAGTTGTGCTGTTCTGTACTCTCAATGACAGACCAAACGATTTCTAACGTTTTTTTCGTAAACAAAACCCCAAACGCTTTGATAGAAATCCCAGAATAACCCAAAAGGAAAGGGAGGAAAAGAAGAGGGAGGCTAACAAACAATTGTAAATAGGAATATATGGGTGAGAGGACAGGCATATAACGGTTAGAAAAGGTGTCTGCCTCTGTCTGTGTCCCAATTTTGCACTTAAATGGCATTCGTTACTCGACTCTAATCTACACATTGAAAGTTGGGCTCAAAAATATAATCCCAGTCTATATCGATATACATGTCTGGACTGTCAGTTAATACCCTCCACTCTAATGAAAAACATCGACGTCTCTCTCCTCTCGATCTCCTGCACCGCATCTCTGTTTCTATTCGCTCCGATTTTTGCGACGATAATCAACTATTTGTCTCTCAATGTCTGTCTGTTCTCTAGATTTAAGTTTCAGTTTCGCCCGCTTTTCAAATATATCGAACTAATGGTCTCTTTTTCTAATAAATAATGTATCGAATTGTACTCAACGTCTACTCATTGAATGAGAATCAGATGTATAGATAGCAGCCATAGATTTATAGATATATTTGAAACATAAGAGTCAGAGTCAGACACTTATTTGTTTATATTAGAGGAGAGAGCGGACACAAAATATATGATTTTCCTGTTTTGATGTTTAAGTCCGTCAAATACTCGTATTATTATTATAACCATTAATGAGTTGTTGACTAATCTGTTAATACATTTCTCTTTATTCTGGTTTCCCATTCATTCGAATATTTATTTGTTTTTCGTTTGATATTCTGTTTCTCCGAGAATTAGTTCGTTTGTTGAACCCCTCAATACTCTTGTTTACAAAACTGTATATATCTGTATAGATGTACATCTATGAGCTCACTCTTGCTCTTTATGTCCTCTTTACGTGCTCTTCAGGTGACAATTGCTTATTTACCAGTTGTATCGATGTTAAGAGTACTACTTCTTGTCTGTGGTCATACTTCTTGTCATCAATTTTAGACTGAAATGCATTCTTAGAGAAATTACTAATGATTTAGAGTGTAATTAATTTTTCACAACTTATCAAATGACAAATCATAAGACTTGGCTTCCAATCTCTTAATGACTAACTTCTTTAGTTTTCTCAACTTTTTGTCTGAATTTAATGCCGTTTTTGAAGCATAAACTTTGATCCAATTAAACCAATTGTTTTCAAATTAGAGTTTATAATGAATTAGAAAATAATTGACTTCGAATTAAACTTTTTTTTTGGCTCAAAATAGTCTATTAAATAGAGTCTATTCTCAGATTATAATCGATTTAATGGACAAATGTTACGCAAAATATGTGTAATATTGTTGTTGTGATAGTTTTATTGCGTTACTCATAGATTAATAGCAAAAATTCCCGATTATTCATCGCTAGGTTTTTCTGATTAAAATTTCGAGCTTTTATTCGAAGAAATATTCTTATTATAGAAATACATATTTTATAAGAAGTGAATCAGTGTTTGAATAGTTCATGGCTTTTGATATTTTTGTATTTTTCTCTCTCCGTCTGCATATTCTGCTCTTTGAATCATATTCTGCATGAATACCGATTCGTTGACCTTTTCTTTCCTCTCTTCTTATATGAGAGGAGAAAAAAAAGATGATTCGATAACTAATCAACTTTTTAATAGACTTCTCTTTTTGATCATTTATCTGAGTAAACATATGCCTACAAATAGCTCTCTCCCTCTCCTCGTCTGTTGAATGATTGAAATTAAAAGAAAAATACATCGAAATGTCGTTTTGATATCAATTTGTTATTTAGACGAATATTTTATTCAGAAGTTTTATCGATATTTCATTTTCTTACAGTTCTTTGCCTCAAATGACTTATTGTTTGAATTAATTCTGTTTTTATCTAATTATTGGATATTTCGGGAATTTTATCCAATTCTGTGGGACTTCTCTATTAAAACCCAAATTATATTTTCTTTTTGGAGTCACTCGTTATGAAAGGCCCTTAAGATTGTGATCCCATGAGATTGTTTGCATACGTTTGCCATTCAATGATTGACTTTAATTGCATTGAATCGAAAAACTAATGCAAATGAAATCGATTTTGCAAAGTCTTTAGAATTGTTTGTATCGGATGTAAGGCAGGCATAAGATGTGTGTAAACGCCTTATTTGTAAAAAATAAAATAGTGGTTAACGTCCGCTTAATATTAGATTATATGCGCTTTCATTATACGTTTAGTCAGGAGTTTACATAAAAGTCAAACTCCTTTCCCTGTATTCTAATGTCTGTCTTCTAATGAAAATATATCTGAAAATAATCAAAGGCTTCGGTTCTCAGGTTTTATGTGTGGACTGAAAATGTAGTCATTTGTGTTGAGAAACAAAAAAATAAAAATAAAATTAGAATTTATTTCAAAGCAATGGTTAATAGGAATAGACTCTGAAATAGCAATTAATTTATTGTATTTTTCTTTGTTTGAGAATATATTTTGTTTGTTCCAAGTGTTGGACGTTTGTTCAGATCTTGATATTAGGTTCAAAGTTCTTATACTTTGAGTAAATAATAGTTTAATTTTTGTTCATTTTTTCCTTCAATTCATTTAAGTGTCGTTGAATTCAATGCCTGTATTTGTTATCGTTATTCCATTATCTGTCATTCATTCAAATGGCACTTCTTTTTGTCGATTTTCATCACAAAATACTTAATTTCAAAGCGTCCTAAACCTCCACCTTTTTTTATAGCCTCTATTTTTGGCCAATCTTTAGGATTATGTTATTTTTATGTTTGAATTTATGGTATTTATAAAAATGTGAAATATTTTTCTTATTAAAAATTGTCTGCTATTATACAGCCGTACCGGAGATATAAACTCTGGTCTCTTATAGTCTTATAGTCTCTCTGTTTCTCTCTCTTATTAAATGAGTATTTTTTCATTTATTTTATTGCTTTTTATTTTTCTCGATTCGTATGTCTTTGTCACGCGATTTAAATGGTGTGTCTCTGTCTTCCCCTTCTCTGTTGAGATCCTTATTATTAAAGTTCATGACTGGTGTGAGAGACCCCTCAGACCCGAACATTAATTGGTTCTCAGTCTCTTGTTTTTCGACTTCAATCGGGTTTTAAAGCAATTTTTCAAATCTGTTATGTAATTGCATTCATTAACTGCACAGACATAAGGCTTAACCACATAAATAGTGGATATAATATAAATGTCAAAGAATTACAATTAAATATAAATAATTCATTTGGATTATCGGGTTTTAGGGCTGTGTTCAGCCCTTTGTTTATTTATTTTCAAAGTTTTATTGACCGAAAAGTTGGATAACTCTTCAATTATCGACTCCTGAACCCGACTTTCATTAAAATATTCACAAGAAAACCAATTTTGCGAAACATTTCTTTGCTTTTTCACCAAAATTGAATAATTAATTGAAATTAAGGCTTAATTTGGACTTTAATTAAATGTTTTTCATACATATTATGGGTTTTTATAGAAAAACGAATTAATTTTAGAAAAGATTTTAATAATTATTGTTATTTAATGAGTTTATTAAACTTAATTAATACCTAATTATGGCTTTTAATGCATAAAAATAATTAAATTTTGTTATTAAATATAAAACCAATTTAATTGATCGATAGGTCGGAATCCGAAACACTTTTGGATACATCCGTTCCTCGTCTAGTGATGGGAAACAACCGCCTATTAGTCGTCCCAATGGTCTGTCTTCAACTATTTATCAAAACGGCTTCGATTCGACATCGAGTTTGTTGTCGAAGCGTTTTGGCTCAAACACAACCAATTCCTGTAACAATGGTTCGTCGGTCTCATCGATCCGACCCTTCTCTTCGGCCTCAATCACCGATCCCTTGAATATGTTTTACGAAAAGTGGTCTATCGGTGGTAGTGGTGGTGGGGGCGGAGGCTCAGGATCATCACCAGACTCGGCACTGTTCACAAACGGCAGCGCAACCTTGACTGAGCAGTTCAACGCACTGTCTGATCCAGTGATCGATTTGTCGGCTAAACTGATCTCTGCCTCATCCCTTCTGCCCATAAAATCGCAAATAAAGAGACAGAAAATGATATATCACTGCAAGTTCGGCGAATTCGGTGTTATGGAGGGACAGTTCACCGAACCCTCAGGTATTTTACTTTAAATTGATTTTTATTACTTTTTATTTTACTCTTTTTTATGTTGAGATCCCTTAACATCCCATACCTTTGAGTTCTACAACCCTTGAAATCTGAGCGCTTTTTACACACATTTAAACAAAAATAAAAACATTTTGTTTGACATTTATATTGATTTTTGTGAACAGGAGTTGCAGTGAATGCGCAAAACGACATAATAGTTGCCGACACTAACAACCATCGCATTCAGATCTTCGACAAAGAGGGAAGATTTAAGTTCCAGTTCGGAGAGTGTGGCAAAAGAGATGGTCAGCTCTTATACCCCAATCGAGTGGCAGTTGTCAAACAGTCCGGAGATATAATTGTCACCGAAAGGTCGCCCACACACCAGATCCAGATCTATAACCAATACGGACAGTTTGTTCGCAAATTTGGCGCTAATATTCTACAACACCCCAGAGGTGTGACCGTCGATAATAAGGGTCGCATTATTGTTGTCGAATGCAAAGTAAGACTCAATTCATGTGATAATTGCTTTGAATTTGAAACTAATTTTAATGTATTTATAGGTAATGCGGGTAATAATCTTCGATCAGGTCGGAAATGTATTGCAAAAGTTCGGATGCAGTAAACACTTGGAGTTCCCAAATGGAGTCGTTGTTAATGACAAACAAGAGATCTTCATTAGCGACAATAGAGCCCATTGTGTGAAAGTGTTCTCATATGACGGCAACTTTTTGCGCCAAATCGGTGGCGAAGGTCTCACTAATTACCCGATTGGCGTCTGTATTAACGAAGCGGGAGAGATCCTGGTGGCCGATAACCACAACAACTTCAATATAACGATCTTCACACAAGACGGGTGTCTCGTCAACGCTCTTGAGTCAAAGGTAAAGCACGCCCAGTGCTTCGATGTGGCTCTTATGGATGACAACAGCGTAGTGCTGGCCTCCAAAGACTATCGCATTTATATTTACCGCTATCTACAGCTGCAGTCATTGGCAGCAGCGGTGGCCGCCTCTGGTATTTGTTAGACGTTCTCATATACTGTCCTATTTTGCACGATTTATACACCATTTCTGTACGACTTTCGTCTGCTTCACAGAACTGTTCGGTCAATCGAAACACTGTTTAAGAGTTCGGTTAACCGAAAGACCAGACGTTTTAATTCATATATTTTTTTGCGATCAAAATAAGTGTTTTGTTTCGACCATTGGGTCAAAGCTCAGCACAAAATCACATTTTTGTTTTCATTTTTGTTTTTTTCTCAAAACGTTTTAATGAATCATTTTTAGCGCCAAAACGATCGTTGAATTAATTATTATAAGAAATGACTTACTATTTGAGAGTTAAGTAATTCTCACTCGAATTAAGGGATCAATTATTATATGACTTATTATTGATTATTATATGAATTGAATGCGTTTTTTCCAATTTTTTATTATTTATTTTTATATATAATTATTATATGTCTTCAGAAAAATCTAATTCAATTGAAATGACTTGAATTGAGTTATAAGAAAAGTTGTCTTAATTTTTCTGAATCTCTTTATTACAAGTTTTGGTTCAGATTTTCTATTATATGACAAATTGAAAGACAAATAATGATTAATCGATTTCCATCGATGTCTTCAAAACGCTTTCAAAAACTAATTGATAACTAATTTTGTTGTCCTTTAAAATAGTGAATAATCGGAAGCTATAAAAGCGAACGCAAAATCATTTTTAGATAACACTCCCAAAGAGTAATGTTTTGCTTTGAAAAGCAATAATTGATTAATAATTTTAAGACATTTTGTTAGTTATTATATCACATATGAGTGTCGAGTATTCGGACAAACGGTAGAAATCACTGATTGATATGGATTTTGATATAATTGTTATTATTATTATTGAATTTACTATTTTCTGGTCTATTTTTTCGTCTATTTTTCATTCTTTGTTTTTGTTCTCAAAACTATTTAATAATTTTTAGTTTAGTTTAATATTAAAGACAAAAAACACGAAAAAATACATTAATATATTGATTAATATCCATATTTATACCTATGACTAGTCATCTATCATAATCCCAAGACAGTGACAAACCCTTCTACAGCTTCTTCGCCTCTTTAATTGCACACTCGTTTCGTTCTCCGCTTTTTGATGAGTATTTTTTGCACAAATTTATCAAAAGTTTCAATAGTTTTGCTTTTCATTCATTTATTGATTATTAGTTATTAATATCGATCGCAGAACCGATTGATTACTTATTTTATAATTTGTTGTTTTGTTTCATTAGTTATTAATTATTTACAATCAATGATTCGTTCACTAATTGGCATTACTATTGATTTTTGACGCATGTATTGGCCATTAATTGCCGTATTTTGACACTCCTTTCCCCATCTATTACTAGTCAACTCTTAACCCAAAAAAAGTTCTGTGTTTTGACTCTAAATTTGCAAAAAACTCATCAAAAGGTTATTTTGAACGCATTTTCATCTTTTAGTCTAAAAATAATACTTTTTTCAGACCTAAAGAATGTGCGAAAACTGACACTCAATTTGTTTCTTTAATTTTGATCCCAATTATTATAATTATTATTATTATTGCTGTTTATCCTAATTATTAATTATTATTATATTTATGATTATTTTTACGCCTATTTATTATTATTAATTATTATTATTAGTTTTTAATTACAAATTGTTTCAGTTTATTATTACCTGATTAACAGTTTCTGATTTGTATGACTTCTTCAGTAGTTATAGACAAAAGTTTTGGACCAATTTCTTAGTCTTTTATTGCGATTATTCACAAGTAATCCGTTTGTCTCCCAAACAGTTTACCGATAGTTTATGGCTGAACCCAACGCGCAGTTAATTATTTAATTTGTTTATTAATTTATTTAATTATTATTATTATTATTCAGACATCGATATCCAGATAAGTTTCAATTTGATCTCAAAGTTTGATTTCAATTCAATTTAGTTTCAAATTATTTAAAAACTAAGGTTTTGTTCGCATTTCTGTCTTTAGATCGAAAGGCAATGAATTATATTTCAAAAATATTGACATTTATTTAACATTTAGGAAGAATTGAGTTATGTTTTGAACGTTTTTTCGTTAATTTTAAATATTATTAAATTATTTTGCATATTGTTTGAAATGTTTTAATTACTCTGCGATTGAAAGTCAAAGCTTTAGTTTATTTTTGAATAAAAGTTATTAAGAAAGAGAGGGAAAGAGCGAAACCAAAATTGATGTCTAGTTTTTTGCCGATCCATTGCCACCACAATTGTCTGCGAAAACAAAATTCAGAGATCTTTCAAATTCTTTGCATTCTTTGAGCAATACTTTGGCTTTTATTAGATTTTTATTTAGTTATTGAGCTTTTGTTTTATTTGAAGTAAAGACGTTTTTCTCCTGTTATCCATAAAAAGCAAATTATTATTAATTATTATTATTTATTGAGTTATCTCTCATTTCTTTGTTTTTTTGGTGTTTTATTATTTTCCCCTAAAATTTGTTTTGAATCCAAAAATGAATCAAAAATTTATTTTCCGTTTGTTTTTTGAAAGACTACTTAAAATGCAAATTGAAATCAACTCTTTATACAAATTTGATGAGACTTTCAATTATTATTATTATTATTACTATTACTGCCAATCGATTGTAACAATCATTATATCCTTTTTTATGAGTAAATTATTTTTTAAAAAACTATTAATTTGTTATTATTATTGATATTTGTTTTCATTCATTCAATTATTTGTATTAATTATTTAAAAGAAGTTTTTTTAGAAAGACTTTTGTTCCTCTCATTTGTTTAATTATTTGTTTAGTTATTAATTATAATTATTATTATTATACTAAAGATCTGTTCTAATCATATGATCGCAAAATACAAAAATAATAATGAAATTTAAGTATAATTTTGTGACCAAAATATTAATTAATGAATGATTAGCTGCTGTTTGAAACAAATCGTTATGAATGTAATGACTGCTCCTTCACCGCAATTAAAGCCCATAAAACTGCACCAATTATTCCATATAACTGTCCATAAAAGCATAGTATAGCCGTCACTGCAATCGAATCATTCAATATCTGTCCAAAAAAGACATAATTTATAGATAATATTCTGCTCTCATCTCTCAATCGCAAAGAGATTCCCATATTTTGTCCGACAATTGATTAGGAATTCCAAAACAAAACAACACTTTTAAACACAAATTCTCTTATTTTGATTCTGTTTTGTTAAATGAGTAGAAAGTTTTGTTTCTATGAATTATATACAGTATATATAAATAGATATTTTTGCATAACATTTGATTTTTGTATTGAATTATTATAATTATTATTATTATTACAATTATTTATATCATTTGTTTGATTTTGAATTTGATTTTTCTCTCTTTTTTATACATTATTTCATTTAATGTCTGATTAGTTGAAAATTTGTAGCATTTTTTGTTTGTTTATATTTTTTGTGTTTATTTTGCTTTCTCTCTAAGAATTGAAAGATTTTTAAACTTTTCATTTATTATTTGAATTATTATTATTATTGTAATAATTAATATGTTTTTGTTGTGTTTATTATTATTATTATTGATTTGTAATAATTATTTCCTTTCACTTCAATAACATCACAATTACTGATGAAAACCAAGTCTTGATTTTTTTGGTCTCAACTTTTTATTTATTATTATTTATTGTCTTTTAATTTATATTCAAATAAATAATAATAATAACAATAAATGAATGATTAATAACCAGATATGGGGTATAGTATGAGTAGAGAGTGTGCTGTAAGTGTTTTATCGGAAAGTCTTTGAATCTATTATTCTAAACAAATATATATTTATCGACAAATTGTGTTGACTTTGATATAAAAACTCACAATTTGTGAGAAAAACAGGAAAAATACTTCACATATAAAAGTTGTGTATATCTGTTGTTAGACTTCTATTCATATATTTGATGGCATCGATGATGTGTCGAACCATTGCCTAAACATCACATCAATTATTATCTAATTATTAGTATTTAATCAGAAATACGGCTCACTTTGTGAATGACTGAAACCTAAATCACAAAATCAATTGGTTTGTTGTCTGTGACCGACATTTAATGTTTGGATGAGTTTCTCTGAATTACAATTAGTTGATAATTAAAAGAAGTAATTCAGACAATTGTCTAATCACTTATCTAATGGTTTGGATCATTCACTAAACAGATTCTGAGCGGAATTCAAGCATTCCTTCAGAATATTCTCGATTAATATATTCAATACATATCGCAAAATGTATTAAAGTTATTAATATTTGTTCTATTCATTGATTGACTGCCAATTAATACCATTTTATTACTCTTTTTGTGAGAAATAATTGAATTTCATTTCAACCAAAAGAATAATTTCCGAATTCAATAGAAAAACATTTACTACGAATAGTTTTGTTTTAAGTTTTGGATGCGATTGCAGTTAATTGCAGTTAATTTATTGAGTATTGATTGCTATTTATTGTATTATCTATTGATTGATACAAAACTTCACATTTCATTCAAAACATTGCACTCATTATTATTATTATTGAATTTCAAAGATGTGTTGAAAAAAATGATGTTTTTATTATTGATTGCGATTTTTATTAATTATTATTAGTTATTATATTATTATTATTATTCTATGCAACTATTTATTGGTTTGACATTCTTTTATACACCCATTTGACGGTTGAATATTACATCAATTAAATTAAAAATTGGTGTAAAAGTCAAGCTCTAAATCACCTGAATATTTGTAATCAATTTTTCTATCAATTGAATGAATGTTTCTTTTTTACAACTTTTTTTAGTATTAATTATTAATTACTAATAATATTTGGATAAATCTCTTCTATCAGTACTTTAATTCCAATTTGTATTTAACCCTTCTCTTAGTCCTGAGCTTATATGTTGTGTAAGAATCATAAGAATTTCTTTTCAAACTTTTTTGTAACTGAAAAATGAGATTTTCGTTGAATTTATTGCTTAAAAATAACTTAAATTAGATTTAAATCAAATAATTTGAGGCAAACATTAATATAATTTATTACTGATTATAGTCTATGAATTATATTCTATAGTCTATGAAAAATATACAGATTTTTGTTAATTGACTGAAACTCTTCCAAAGTGTTCTAAAGCCTCGTCCATTGATAATTGAAACAAAATTCACCATTTGATACAATATCATATAATATTTTAATTGTAGAACAAAGAAAATTCAGTATCAATTTAAGGCACAATTGAGTGCTGACAACAAACGAGTTCTCATTTTTCAAGAATTCTCTAAACAAAACAATTTGTGAAAAATCTTTTTCTCTGTTTTTCTTTTAACAAATTCTATCTTTACTTAAAAACAACAGACGATTGACTTAACAATAGTTAAACACAACAAACAAAATATATAATCATTTAATTAAATAATTATAGACTCGTCTTAACTCTCAATCATTAATGAATGTTATAATAGATTTTGAATGAAAAGAAAACTAAGTATTTATGCCTTCAATTAATTCTTCGTATTTTTGTCTCTAAAATAACAAATAATAATAATATTTCCAAAATTTTTAAATAGTGTCTGAAAAATGGGTAAAAATAGTTTCGAAGACAAATCTTTTTAGGAGTCACAACAAAATCAATGTCAAGAATAAGCTCTTTTCAAACGCTCAGGTCTTCTAAGATTTAATTTCTCGCAAAAAATAATAATAATAATATTCTTGTCTTTAAATGTTTAAAACAAAAGTTGACTAAATTTTTGACAAAAATTCCAAAAATAGCATAAAATAGTATATGATTTGAATCATTGCTTCAAATATAATAAAAGATATGTATTGAAAAACAGTGTATTTTTTCGCAAACAGATTATATAATCAGTTATTTAATGAAGTGTTTAAAGTGTTTTTAATTTTACTTTTTATTACTTATTATGAGAGAAATTTTGCCAAAATATTCAAAACAATAATTATTTGATTTATTTGTTAATTAAATTAATTCTTCGGTACAAACAAAACAAAACACAAAAAACAGAGTAATAATTGAATTATTGATTAATTCTTATTAATTATTGATTATATTATATTATATTTATTAATTGCTATTATTATTATTATTGATTCAAATGATTAGTATTAATGATTATTAACTATTTATTAATTGATTAAATTTAATGATGAATTGCGTGGATATTTCAATGTAATAGAAATAATTCCCACTGAAAAAACACCAAGATAAAAAATCTTCTTGTATTTATTCAGCCCAATATTTATCGATGCATATAATCGCCTTCAATTATATTTATAACTTATGGGTTTATTTTGCCAGAAATGCTGCGAAATTTCCACTCAATTCGCAACAGCTCTGAGTCAAGGTTTTCCCGGATAAGTCTGAAAAACAATTCTTGCATTTAATCCAAGTGTTAACTAAAATAATACAGAATTTTAATCTAATATAAGAATAATAGTGTTATTCAACGTATATATCAATACATTCTATTAATTATTATTATTATTAATTATACGTCAGTTTATTACAGACTTTTATACCACAAACGACTCACTCATTATATTCTAATTAATATATAATCTATTGAAGAGATTTTATTGAATGTGTGCTAAAAGTCAGAAACAAATGTTTTTAATTTGATTTTATATTTGATTAAATCAACCGATTTGTAGCTCAATTGGAAAGACATTAATAGTTATCTTAAAAGATAAAAATAATATAAAAATTTTGAGAACAGAATTCGTATTAAATAGGATTACAAAGGAATTAATGTTAAAACAATTCCTTAATGAAGAGGAATTACATCGAAATCTATTTAATATGAATTCCAAACTCAATCAAACAAATGCATTGTTTTTACATAATTTATAATTATATATGAATTTTAGTATTTATTGTAATTTTTTGCTAATTATTTAGTAATAAAATGTTTGTCTTACAAACTCTCCTTTCTTTACTTCTATTCCTATTTTACCAAACTTAAAGTCAAGTTCAATATAGTCACAGGTAAGTTCAATATTGAAATTTAAATATGAAATTCATTATAATAATAATAACTTTATTTAGCTTAAGAGCAATGAATTACATAACGAAGTTGTAATCAAAATTATATTTACAAATGATTTATGACTTCTTTTAAAAACAATTTATCAGTAATTTTGTTGCGAATATCTTTAGATAATGAATTGAAAAGATGAATACAATGATTAAAATAGTTTTTATCACAAATAGATAGTCTATTAAAAGGTGTTTTGATAAAAATCCCATTACGGGAGTCTTTAAAAGTAAAATAATTAAACCACTCTTTTGGTATATTCTTAGAGTTATTTTTAATGTCAAAAATCAAAGTCAAGGCATTCATATCTCGCGTGAATTTTAAGGAATTAAGATTTAAAAGAGATAAACGGTCAGAATAGGAAAGGTGTGATTGACCAAGTTTAAAGCTTATATACTTGGTGATCTTTCTCTGAACTTTTTCAAGTTCAACTTCTTGAGCAGTGGTTGGAGTCCAACACCTATTCGAGTACTCAAGAATCGGAAGTATATATGTTTTATAGATTTTGAGAAGAACATTGCCATCAATTTTTTTGCATATATTTTTCAGATAATAAAACTTGGAATAAGACTTAGATATTAATTCATTTGTGTGTCTATTGAAAGACATTTTTGATTCATAAGTTATTCCTAAATGTCTATGACTTTCAACTGTTTCAATGTCTTCAAATTTTAATTGATATTTAGGTAAATGATTTATTTTAAAAGATATTCTTAAGTGTTTAGTCTTTTTCTCATTCACTTTAAGCTCAGAATCAAAACAATATTTCTCGAAAGCATTCAAATCATTTTGCAGTTCAATGCAGTCATTGATGTCTTTGATTGTTCTCACTATTACTGTATCGTCTGCCCAACAAAAACATTCAGATTTTAGTAATAGAGGTAATTCTGAAACATAAATATTGTATTGAATTGGAGAGAATACACCTCCTTGTGCAACTCCACTTGGAACTTTTAAGGGAATAGAACTGAGGTCGGTTCTTGTTATCATTTGCCTACGATTCATAAGAATATCTTTTATTAATTTAAGGTAATCCCCGGTAATACCCTTTTGGTATAATTTAAAAAGAAGTTTATCATGGGGTACAGTATCGAATGCGTTTGATAAGTCAAGAAAGACTAAATCAATACATAGAACTTCTTTGTTATTCAGACCATCAAAAATGACTTTTTGCATTTCAAGATGAGGTTGGAAAAGACCAACACCTTTCTTATAACCATATTGTTGGTCAGGGATTAGTTTGTTTTCAATTATATAGGGATTCAATTTATTAAAAAGTATTGTTTCAAATAATCTTAAAATGTTTGGTAAAACACTTATTCCTCTATAGGAAGAAAATTCAGATTTGTT
>JAQIXD010001090.1:0-17706 GCA_034699985.1 Minunthozetes semirufus
CTTAGCTTTGAGACTTTGCCATGAGTGAAGTCTTCGGTCAACAAGTTTTTAATGGTGGTTTAGCGGAATGCATCAGTGAAGGCTCTCGTTATTAGCTAATGTTTGTGTGGTTTGGGGTCTGATTAAGCGGAAAATTGGGTCCTGAACCCCGCGAAACATTACAATATTAATATATGTAATATGATAATATGTATTAATATATCAATATATAAACTGATTGTTAACTGAATTATCGGTATTCTGGGTGTTGGCTCTTGTGCTGAGCGGAGCCCAAGAATGTAAGAATTGTATGAGCGCTCAATAAAACGAATTATGTATAGAATCTGGTCTTCAATCAGTTATTTCTGGTCTTTATTCTGGTTTTCTGGTCTTTTTCAACCCTTCAACTTCTCTACTCTTTACATAAGTTTTCCAAACATTATCACAGATTTGTTAAACTTTAATAAAAAATAAACTCTGGATTCAATTAAATAATTTGTTTTATAAATTTATTTGTTTTCCATTTGATAGGAACTATTTAATAAAATTTTTCAAAATGTAATTCATAGTACGTTTATCATTGCCCTTACAAAAGAAAATTATTAAACAATCTCTTTTTCACTTGGTTTTGAGCAAGATAACAAATCTTTCACTTCCAACCACTTTTTGCACTGAAATAAAATTAGAGATCAATTTAATAATGCCTAATTTATCAAGTTATCATGATAACAATTATATAACTTACACAATTTTTCTTACTCTTAGAGCACTTCCATCCGCGTACACAATACGTGTCTTTTCTAAACAAATAGATTATGTCTTCGCTAATAAAGAGAGCGCCGGTAATACCTGTTGGCCAACTCTCCTTACTCTTACTATAATCAACTTGTTTGCTCACTTTCAACTCGTTTTGTACTACTGCCAGATAGAAGAGCTGAACAATTTTGAAATTTTGATCAAAATTAGGGTAATTTTTTGTAAATTAGTGTAACTTTTCTAAACCTACTTTCTTATCACCGAATCCAATGATAGTCGGGTCCAACACATCCGAGTTCTGCAGAATTGCTGTCATTTTCATCAGTTTTTGCGACTCTTTCTTAAGGAGTCCGTCGACTGTCCACTGATTATATGTGGTTCCCTTGAAAACAAAGGTCTGGCCCCTGAGTGGGCCCTCCTGAGCGATCATTATAGTGTCAGGTTTGTCCTGATAGCCAGGCCACCTTTTCTTGGCGTCATCTTGGTGAACAATCTTGATTTTACTAGGAAACCCATTTATGACCCAGTACTTTTCATTCCTGAACAAATAGACTGTTCCATCAATAGCCCGGGCGATGTCATCGACAGCCACGCTGTCACATAAATCACCACGATCACCGCTTTTGCCAAGTTCAAAATTTAAGATGCTATATGGCGGCCGAGACTGGCCATAACAGCCCAAGAACCTTTTGTTATCATGCCAAAAATCACACTACAATTCAGTAAAATTAATTTGTAAATGTTGTTGACCATAGTAATTTATACCCACATCTTTGTTCTTATCTTCCGATTCGTAGTACAATTCCCGAACGCAATACTGATTCCCGCGAAAGACATAAATAAATCCGTTCAGTAGTGAAGTGGCAGCAGTCAGGTTTAGTGGAAAATGTTCTGGGCTTTTATCAAAAGTTAATTCATTGGCTTTTATGAACTCGTTTTTGAAAGGAACATCGTAATAGTAAACCTGGTATAATAAATTATATTAAAAACTAGCTAGAAATTACATTTCAATGAATGCCAGGTTACAAAGTTTGCAGCTATCTAATTTTATAAAATGTTTTAAAATTAAAAATTATTTCAATAATCAATTCAATGTTTTTCGATATTAATAAAGAACTCTTTGATAATAAAGAAACAAGCTATTTATTATTAATAGCAAATGTTTGGTGGGTGGGGTTCCGATGAATCGAGCTTACTATATATGCCAGTAACCTGGCATTAAAAATCAAACTCAATTATTATAAAATTTAAGTGATGATCAACAAGGGATGGGGTTAACTAAGTTTTACCATTTCTCCATTGAATCCAATCAATAGTGGGTTTGAAATATTTCTGTTATGGAGTGCCGCCGAAAAGCCATTCGTCGGTAGTGCTGTTGATAGTGACCTCTTCACGGCTACGCTATGAATGGCTTTTATCCCGGAGGGCCACCACGACATAAAGGACTGGTCTTTATAGAAGGCATAGGTGTGTCCCCGCATAGGACCCTCTTTAATTGTTACCATTGAGCTAAAGTTTGTGGCGTTAAACCCTGGTAGAATTTGCTTAGTTAACCCTGTACCAATTAGATGGCCTGAGCCATATCTAAGCCCTTAAGAAAAAATTATCAGGTTATAATTATTTGTTGTGGGCAGTCTAATAGTCTAATAGCACTTACGCTCCATTACGTAAAAGCGGTCTTTTTTGAAAATATAAACTTCAGAGTTATCCAGGTTTGTGTCGACCGCATCGAACACCGGGTCTTTGCAAAGTGCGATCAGATCAGGGTGTTTGTAGACAATGTTCAGGTTCTTTGGCCCTTTGGGCGGTCGTGGTGTAAGACTATCCGGGTCCGGTTCTTCCGGTACCTCCATTTCAGTAGTAGTAGTAGTAGTAGTCTCCTCGTCTTCCTCTTCCGAATTTTCTGTGACCGAATTCTCGTCCAAATCCTCAATTGGTTTTTCCGTTAATTCTTCATAATCTTGATCAGTGACGCCATCTTGAATTTTCTTTAATTGATACTGGATCCATTTTTTGAGTTCTTTGTGCAAGATTTCAAATATACCATACTTTTTCACCCTTTCCTTTCGTCTATGAATGATGATGGTCAAAACACTAGCCTTAAACAGTCCTCTCTATTAAATGAACATGATTATTTTGAAATACGCTTTGATAAATGAGCTTGATATTTTTAACAAATACCTTTCTCCTATTCAGGGAAATTTCCTTGATAAAAAATCAAATAAAATCATTAAAATCACCAAGGTAATTTGAAGTAAATACTTGAGTTTGATAGTGTGTTTCTGATGGTGTTCGATATTTATAGTTAACTTGATCATCTGATTTCCAAGAGCATTGAAAAATTGGAATTAGCACTGAAATACAAAGTAAAATGAGCTTGATATTTTGTGAGAATAATTTATTCATGGTTATTGAAAATATGATTTTATTTGTTTAGTAATTTGTATGAAAATTAATTGCGATGTGACGTATGCGCAAATATGTTAACATGGTGGCCAATGACGTAGCATGCTAATTTATGATTCGAAATTCTTCGTTTCGATGATAACCAAGCAGAAAACGGCCCAAAATTATGGACAATGAAACAGATCTTTTGCCTTCAGCCATTTTTTACACTGCACAAAATTATCTCTGTTATTTAGATTTTCATATCATCTTGATCAAAAACTTACGCAAAACGTCTTCTTGTCCGTACATTTCCACTCTCTGAGACAATATGTGTCTCCTCTGAAGAGGAATATCTTATTGGAATTCATGGTGAAACCCGTGGTTATCCCTTTTGGCCAATTCTCCTCTGTTTTGCTATAGTCTACAGTTTTGTTGAGTTTAAGAGCCTTTGAGTCTGTGTTGTAGTAATAGACCTAAAAGAGACCAAATTCTGGTAAACTTCGGGTAATATTTCCAGTAAATTACTCACAGATTTTTCATCAAAAGCGACAGTCATTGGGTTAAGAATGTCCGAGTTATGTATAATTGCATTGAATTTCTCAATATTCTTGTTCTTTTCCAAAGGCTTTCCGTCGGCCGTCCATTTGCTGTATTTACCTTTTTTGAAGGCATAGAGACATCCTCTGAGGTGCTGCCCCTCCTGTACTATCAAAACCGCATCTGGATTGGGCTCAAATCCCTTCCACTTCTCAGTAATGGGTTTTTGTCCCTTGATTTTAGGCTTTACCATAAAGTCATGAATATTCCAATACTTATCCCCATTGAAGGCCATAACAGTTAGGCCGTCCGCAGACTTCTCGAGGCTCATAGTCTTGATATTATCGCACAAACTATTACCCATACCTTTTAGTCCACTATAGTTTTCAATGTCTTCAGCTTCCATACTATAAGGAGGCGGGTATAGGCCATAACAACCCAAGAATATTCTGTTATCCAACCATAGGTCGCACTAAATTATAGGGAATGAACCGGGAATTCAGATTTTTAAACACTAGTTAGAATGGACAGGACTTACATAAACGCCTGCCTTCCGGACCTCGAAGTGAAGTTCCCGAACGCAGTATTGTTTGTTTCGGAACAGATATATGTATCCGTTAGGCATCGAAAATCCCGCAGTTATTCCCGACGGGAACTTCTCTTCACTCAAATCATGGGTCACTTCCTTGACTTTAGTAAAGGTCTTGTTATCCGTCTTATAGTAATAGACCTACAAATGGACAGACATTTACTACAGAATAACTGTCCAGTGGTTTGACTACCATTTCATTATTGAGTCCAATCATAAGGGGTTTTGTTAAGTCCCTGTTATGTAGTGCCGCCTGAAAACCCTTTTTGGGTAAACTATTCAGTGCTTTCTTCTTGAATTCGTTGAGGTGTTTAGCCCGGGTATAACCAACTGGTGTCCACCCGGCCCTCTCCGGGTCGTTATAAAATGCGAATGTGTAGCCTCTCATCTGTCCCTCCTTTATGGTTACCATTGATGTAAACCCTTTTGAGTCAAAGTTAGGCAATAATTCACTGATCTTTCCGGTGGCCACCAGATTACCCGACCCATACCTCAGGTCTGAGTAAAGGAGCAAGGTTATATTTTGGAAATTAACATGATTAAATATTGGACATACACTCGAGGACATAAAACCTTTCCCCTTTAAATACCAGGACTTCCGTTCCGTCCAGACTGGAGTCCACGGACTCAAACACAGGGTCTTTGCACAGGTCGATGAACTCTTTGTTCTTGTAAATGATGGTCCGGTTCTTGGTCTCTGTCTTAGGCCCTTCTGTAGGTCTTCCTTTTTCCGGCAAATCGTCTGAATTAGTGTCATATTCGATAGGCTGCTCCCCATTCGAGTTGTAATCAGGATCAACCTTAGGCTATGATAATTATCATGGTAAATAATAAACAATCTAATATATTACAGAAATTACCTTTTTAGGTTTTTCAGGTTTATCTTGTTTTGATTTGTCTTTGTTACCAATTGATACCTGGTTTATTAGGCTCTGTTCTAATTCATCTTTTTTTGAAACTTCAATATTGAGCCAATCCCTCATCTGAATGGCCAGGGCTGAGGTGTAGTTCCTTTTAGTTCTCCTATCATTTAAAAATTCTAATAACCCAGTTGCTCTCTGAAAATTATATCATCAAATAATCAAGCAGGAATTTTGAAGAATAAACATACCTTTTCCCTTGTTATACTTTCCGCCTGGAATTTTTATTAAATTTAAATTGAGTCAAGAATATTTGTTGTTATTTTTACCTGTCCATTATTTCCTGAAAATTCACCTTGATTTAAGTTTGGTGAGGGATAATCACTAGAATCTGCATGTTGATCTTGCTCAAATGATTGATTTGAATTTTGAATGATCAGCAATAAAATAAATAACAATATTATTGATGATTGGATTTCGTAAATAAATGTCAATCTTTTCATTTTATTTTTCAATTCATACAAACAGATGAAATCCAAACTTAACTATCAATTAACGCAATTTATTTTTATTGGCACAAATATCGTGTTTATATTTCTATCTTTTTGTTCTAATTATATATCTAGAACATCTTAGAAGTCTTTAAAAATGTGACATTGCTAATTTAATACAGACTTAATAGCTAAATCAAATTCTATAATTAAAACATATTCATAGAATTTGGATCTGGTAAATTATCCTTTTTCAAATAAACAATTAACTTTAAATTTAAAAAAAGAATGTATTTTTATGCAAGTAAATACGGTACTATCAAATTACAAGAGCATACTTCAGAGTGAATTTGAAAAATTTCAAATATGGGTGGTTTTCGAGGAAAACAATAATCATTTCAAATGAATTTAAAAATAATTTTACCACTGATTGTGGTGTTGACCAATAGTGACATTGCCATGGTCAATTCTGGGGTTATGAACACCTTGTTTGACGGATCGATTTCATTCTTGGAAAATGTTCGACAGGCCTACAAAAGATATATGATTCATGATAGTGTAAGTAATCCAAAAATAATCAAGATTAATTCAGATATGAGCAAGCAAAATTAGGAGGAAAAAGATGATAGGTACTTGCAACTAGTAGGTGATGGATCTCAATGGACCAGGGTTAAAAGGAACAAGACCTTTGACGGGGGCAAAACATATCACATTATCACTGACTTTATTCCAGTTGTAAGTGATTTATCTAGATAATTATCGACTATTAACCAATCTCCTTTTATTTGCCAGGTTGCATTTCCTCACCTGAATATATCTGATAATTGTAACCATGTTTGCTTTTTTTTGAGTTGATGTTTATTGCAGGGTTCAAAACCTAAAAAGGGACCGAAAGAATCAAAAAGACCTAGCTATATTGATAGCTATTATGAAGTAATTTAACTAAAGTGATTAAATAATTCCTTTATCTTGCTAATTAATTATTGTAAAACTTTCAGGGTATTTAACAAATTTCATTATATGTTAACAAGTTAATTAAATTCAAATAATTCAATCATGGTAAAGATGACACCAGAAGACCACTAACAGAAGATGAGGAAGCCACTTTACCGCCCCACCCAGTCGATTTACTCGGTGAAACAACTACACAGGGTAATATTTATCCAACTGACCAAGATAAAAGTTACCCATCAAATAAGGACGGAACGTACGGCTTTGTTGTCCAACTGACCAGTGATGAAAATCCCCGGTTTGCCAGACCAAGGGGTAGAGAGGTAAATTCAACATGATTATTTGTAAATTAACATGGTTATTTTATTATTCTATAAATTCCAGGTTTACTATTTCAAGAAAATTGGGAAAGATGTTGTTTTCGAGAACATTATGATCCCGGTTAAGAATAACGAGAAAAAATTACCCCCAGATATCACCGCAATATTCAAAGGTAACACTTCTTATAAAAATTGATTAACCTTTTATTCTGTGCTATTCTGTGCGTTATTCAGGACCGGACGATCTCTTTTACTTCATTCGAGAGGACGCCTACTGTCGACGCGCACTAAATGTGTCGGGTATTGGGTTAGATCCGCCAGATTATGTAAAATAGCAAGATTGTTTTTTATCACCAAAATTACCATGATACATTTTCAGTGCCCAGAAGGGGGTGATCTTCGGGAGCTATTGGGTTGTAATATACGGTTCTATCCGCCAGAAGTGGACGACCTCTGCAACAATCCAATGCTGGACCACTCGTTCCTATCGCCAACAGACAAGAAAACAGCATGGTTAATTAGGGGAAAGGACATCTGGCTTCTGCACGACTTACCCAGCAACCCAAAAGCTGCTCCCTCAAAATGCAACATGACGAAACATGGTGACGCCACAAAGATCTGGAAGAATTACAATCCAAAGGCGGACGCGCTCTTCACGATTCAAGGTAATGACCAAGTCCCAACTTTAAATTCGACAATTTTAAATAAATTCAACCCTGACACTTTTTTATTTTGCGGTAGAGGCCAAAAGGAAGCCTGTCCTCGTCCAGTTTTATAAGCACAAGTTTACAGTGTGGAATTTCCAGGGCGGAAAGCCTGTCTTCGAAGGTTTTATCAAGGAAATGGCACTCAATGAGAATCAGTACAAAAACCAAATGTTTACGGAAAAGCCACCTGAGGCGGCGCCACTGGAAACGGTGAATGTGGCCAAGAACAAAATTGTATACAAAGAGCCAGAGTATAAACAGCTGTGCGCTAACCCCAGCATAGACTCGGCTGATTCAAACCTGGATGGAACTATTGTGTACCTCTTCAAGGGTGACAATTACTACCAGTTAGAAGGTTTTTCAGTTGATTTAGAGCAAACAATTTATTATCTTGATTATTTTATTTCAGGGGTGAAAGAGAAAGGGTTCGGTAAACTAACCAAATTCGGGAAAACAGTTGATTTGTTCAAAGGATTCTCGAAGAGTTCATCGGCGGTAATGAACTGCAAAGAGGGGAGGAATCGGGGATTCGTTTATGAGTTTAACACTTTTAATGACAGTAATTATTGTCAAACATTCCAATTGTTTATTGAAAAATCTGGAAAAATATTCTATAAATAGCTAATGAGCGTCAACACACCCAATTCACCAGTTGGGACCTGGATGTAAAAATGACTACAATGGCTGAGGAATGGATAGAGCCGTCCGCTGCTGGAATTGAAGCCGCATTTCACAATAGAAACGTTACCGACCCCGTTATGATTGCGCTCAGGGATGATGAGGCAGGTTACCCTACCTGTTACATTCTATTCTTGATAATTTATTAACTTTATATGACAGGTCTTTTACTACTCAACAGTGGCCGACACTTTCGCCCCGAAGCGGCGTTCGGTAAAACACTTCGACAGCCGGGAAAAGCTTCCCGCGGGAGTCACCGCCGCCTTTTCGATGCCTAACTCTATCATCTATTTGTTCCAAAAGCAACACTTCTGTGTCCGGGAATTGTTTTATGATAGAAACCCTCCCTATGTATGACTGATCCCGAAGTTGAGTACCACTTAAGACCGGAATTTTATTTAATTTCCCACTCCTTTAGTGCCCCGAATGGCAGGACTCAAGAGAACTGTTCGGTTGCTTTGGAGACCCGCATAAGTCGCCGCCGAAGACCAAGAAGAAGGTCAACAATTTTAAGGCAATGAAAGACCTGTGCTCTGACCTAAACATAGACGACGCCGACAGAACGTGGCAGAGGGAGGACATGATATTCGTGTGGCGTAAGGACCAGTTCTGGCGTTTGGCTGACTTTCCTAACGGTCCCCGAGTTGTCGAGTCTGGTCAGTCCGCTAAGAAGTGGGACGGCTTTTCAGAGGGTCCCGATGCTGTCACTATCATACAAGAGGGTTGGGATCACCATGCTCATTTTTCATAAAGTTCGAAATTTACCAAGATAATTTTTTGAGCTAGGTAAAACTAGACGTGGTTGGTTTTACGCCATGTATGGCGGCTATTGGTCAAGTTGGTACCCGGACAGAAAGCCTTGGGTTGGATACAAGGCGTTTTGGGGACAGCCAACGGCCTCCAAAAAGTTCGGTGCTATGATGCGTAAGGCATTTAAATTAGCATGATCAAACTTTTTTTAGTGGAATTCACCTTATTACATATTTCAGATAACGGGGACATTAAGAAACCATTAGTTCTTGGTTTCGAAGGGATACAAGTAAGTAATAGAGCCTTAAAATTGAACTACAGGTAGTTATTCTGTTCTGAGCTATTGTTAGGTGCAATACTACTCATCCGATGGCTCTATTCTTGACCACAAGGGCGGAGCTAAAGTGGATCAGACTGAAGAGCACTGGCCTTCGGAAATAACCGCCGCCTTTCGGATGGAAGACAATACGGTTTACCTCTTCAGAGGCGACAAATACTGTAAACGGAACTGGAAGTGCTCCGACAAGAAGACTAGTTGTGTGAGTGATATTTGTGGCCAAAGTTACAGTTAATTCAATCCATTCCTCTTCAGTGCAAAGAATGGAAAGAAGCGAAAGACTTATTCAAATGCAATTCCGTTGAGAGCTATTCCGTCGATGGAAGTGATTCTATCAAAGACGAAGACTACAGTGGAAACGGAGGCGCTGTTGATGAAAACGGTGATAGTGGTGGCAAAGGTGGTAAAAAGGACCAGGAAAACCTTTTTGTAGACCCGGGTGATGGTGAGGTAATGGTCACTTCTGAAGAACCAGAAGAGGTGACAACAAAGAGAACAAAGAAGAAAAATAACTTAAAACCGGCACAAATTTTTCCGACTCCAAGAACACCTAATAGCTAGTCTAAATAAATCAAAACAATCTTAAAATAAATTGAATAAAACTATCTTGATAAATCAACGTTTATTTGAATTACATACTTATTTTGTTATCTAGTGATTTAGGAAACGAAATTGCTTGATAATTGATATTTTTAATTGTTAATAATATAATTATACTATAACTGGAATAAAACTTACTATGCACTAAATATTAAGAAATTATCCTTGATAAACTATTCCCTGTCTAATGAGTTGCTATTAAATGAGATAAGTTTTACAAGGTCTACTTTGAAGAGTCTAAGGTGCCGGAGTCGGTGTCGGAACATTCAAGGTAACTTGTTTGCCACCATTTAGCTTCCTTTGTTTCCAAACAAGGTTAATTGGTCTGGCATAAAGTGGACTTCTTGTTGCTGGTGGTTCTGCTCAAAATCAAATTATTCATGTTCAATTTTTAATCAAATATTTATTTTTCATCATGTTCAAATTTTAAATTTTATTTTCACCTATCTTTGGGACCACCTTCGAAGGCAAGCCTGTGCCAGAATTTGGAGGACCTGTTGGCTCATTGCTTGATCCAACTCTATAAGGAGTAACCATTTTGAAGAAGTTGGTCACTCCCTGAGCAAATGCTTTTCCAAAAGGTGTAGGTGTGGTTGTCGGGACAGATATTCCGATAATTTCCCTAAAACTTTCAAATGCTTTAGACTGAGAATCTCGAAATTCCAAGAAACTCTCCTTAGCTTGCTCAAATGCTCGGGCCATTATTGATCCGTTTGAAATAATAGGAGGAGTAGTGGTTGACAGGTATGTTCCGGCCACCCATGACTTTGAAAGTGAGGGAAAGAGTGGTGGTAGCGCTGCATAAAAGGGAACAGGAGGAAGAGGGAGCGCCGTAGTAGTAGTGACAGGAATTCCAACTAATTGTGAGAGACGAGATTTAGCTTGCTCATAAACTGAGGCTATTTTTGATTGGTTTGATCCGTTAGGAGCAGGAATTGATGAGAATGTTGTGGCCATTGATTGTGGGGACGGCTGTGCTGTACCTGACATTGACGGTGAGCCAATTGGCCATAACTTCGACCATTGACCAACTGGTGGTGCGGGACCTGTAACAGCTTGAGGGGCAACTCCTGCTGATGATGTAGGAGTTACCATATTTGGAGAAAAAGCTGAGGCTAATTTTGAAATTCCAGTTTTAGCTTGCTCATATACTGAGGCTATCATCGACTGGTTTGATCCAGGTGGAGCGGGCGGTGTTTGCGCAATAATTATTGGCTTAAGAGGTTGTGCGCCATAGGGTTGTGTTACTGCTGGCAAAGGAGGAGATACTGATTGCACATTAGGTGCCCATCGCTGAGGCAGAAATCTTGTATAGAAAGGTAGTGATGACTGTCGAGGAATAGTAGCTGGTTCTGGTTCTGATGGAACCACTACTTGAGCAGAACCTCTGATTATTTGTCCGGACACTGGCTGCGAAGGAAATACCCACCGCTCAGGTATTAATCTTTTATAGAAAGGAATGTATTTTTGAGGAGCAGGAACTGCCACAGGAGTTTGTCCTGGTTGTGATGGAACCACTAGTTGCGCAGGAGTAGACATTACTTTTACAGGAGGTCTTACTGGTGGTAATTGTTCAGAAAGTGCAGCCACTGGTCTTGGAGTTGATTCCGCGACTGGATATCCCGCAAATTTTGAAAGGCGCGCCATTGCATCGGAGGAAGCGGATGATAATTGAGATAATCCTGATTTAGCTTGCTCAAATACTCTTGAAATCATTGATTGTGTTGATAGTGGCGTCAATTGGCCAGTGATGAGGTCGGCACCGAAGACGAATTGATACTTATCTCCTCCTTTTGTCACAATCTTAATCCGCCCGCTCTTATCGTTCTTATCAGAGGACACGCCATCGATGGTTGGGTTAACACAAACGGAAAGATTTCTATTGAGCTCTGAATTACATCCGAAGAGTTGCCTGTTTTCATACCATTGCGGACACTATTCAGTGATATTTGAAGAGAAGTCAATCGAAAGAATGAGATAATTAAGACTTACTTCCAGTCCATTCACCGGAAAGAGGGGTCGTTTGCAAAACTTGTCGCCTCTGAAGAAGTAGAGCTCTTTGTCGGGACCAGCGATGACTGCGGTCACATTGGCCGGGAAGCGCTCTTTTGTGTCCAAATACTTTTGCGGTGAGTTATCTTCTTTGAGGAAGAATTTGCCCACCTCCAGATACTTGTGGATCTAATTTGAGAAAGATAATTTTAATCGGAATTCACCAAGAACACAAAAAATGAAGGTCATACCAATTCACCATCAAATCTAATGGCGTAAATACCTGTCGCTCCGGCATATCGAGGGTCAGTTGATTTGTCTGCTTTTATAATTAAGACACTCCCGGGCCTATCCCTCAGCGATTTTAATAGCTCTTTGTTCTTGCTCTCAATAAAAGCTGAAGATAGATTTGAGCAAGATAAAATTGCAGCCAAGATTATTAATATTGAGCCCTCCATTTGTAGTCAACTAATTACTAACCTATCAATACTTGATTAAACACTTGACTTATACACACCTGTAATCGATAGTGAAATATAACACCTTGCTAAAAATTCTTCCAAATCTCAAATTATATTCAAATAGTAATTTGAAGACCAAGAATAATGTTTGAAATATTTGTGAACTTTTGTTACTATGCAATTTTTTCTAGATATAAAAATTACCAAGTTAAAATGAAAATTAGCTTGCTCAAAATTTAAATTTGCTCGAATAAAAGGGATGATTTTGAAAAATTCAATTTTAACTCGACTTTAATGACTAATAATTAATACAAATATTGAATAAATTTATTTATTGTTTAATAGTTTTGTCACAAAATTTTCAGACAATTATATAATTTATGGTAAAATAAAATAAGGCGTGTCTTCACTTGCGGGAGGCGGTGCCCTTCTTGCCCCGCCTCCTCTTCTTGCCGAACGGGTTGGGACTGGAGGCGCGCACCGGTATCGGCGTATTAGGTCCTAAGCCAACGAACTCCGGGTTCTCGTCGTCGGGACTGGATATCTCTTCCGACGTCGAGTGGGTTTGCTTTTCGAGAGAAGGAAAGGGAGACAAAGACATGGATTAGATTAGAAACTCGTAATCAAACAGAGATTTTCGGTAAATTTTTCGGGTAATTACTTCGTCGGGAATTATATTCGTGTAAACTTTGGGCTCTTTTTCTTTGAGTATTGGCTTCGGTTTCTTGAATACAGTCTCCGACTGTTTGTTGTTCGACTCGAGCACTGGTATTAGGGACGGCTTGTTCTCAACCAACTTCTCAGTGGACATCACCTCCGACTCCTGTTCCGACTCCGAGGACGCGATCTTTGTTAGGACTGCCTCTTCTGATGACTGTATGAATGATATCTCAGGCGTTATCTGTTCCAAGTCAGGGGTCGGCGGTTCGACCATTGACTGAAACTCTGTGCCATTCTGTGCGAAAACCAGTGGTTCTGGTACTCCATTCGCCTCATGAGTGGGTGATTCTGATGATGGTTCGGGTGCTTCGGGTTCTGGTGTTTTGATGAGTGGTTCCGATGTCTCAGAAAATTCTAGAACATGAGATTCCGTTACTTCTGGTTCCGGTGTCTGCCATTCAACCTGTGTTTCGGAAATATCATCGTTAGGACTGACCTCTCGAGAGTCATCTGAGATGTTCATAATGTCAACAACTTCTGAAAAACTGACCCTTTTCTCAATGTCTGCCTCAATGACAGTTCGGACCGAATCAAAAGACTCTTCGGATGGCATTCCCTGTAATGCTATTGAATGGGATTTTGTCACTTCAACTGATACTTCAGAAACAACTTCTGGACTGACTTCTGGTTCAGTGGTTTGGGGTTCGGGCTCTGGCTGTGAATCAGATGAATGAGTGGTCACATCAGTGGTCACTTCAGGCACTTCTTCTTCTAATTCTATTATTTTTGGTTTTGATTCTGATTTCAGTACTTCTGAGACAATAACAGGACTTCTATTCAACAATTCTCTGTCTAATACCTGATTATCACTCAACTGATCAAAAGTTTGATTCTCTTCTACAGGAGTGGCGTCACTTTGATTAGGATTTGATTCAAAAATGATTTTATCTATTGTTTGGGGCGAAGACGATAACAGATCCAAAATAATTGTGTCCGACTTCTCAATCAGCGGTCTGTCCTCTGACTCGACCTCTCTATTGATCTGTTCTTCAGGCGGTGTTTGAGCATCAATCGGAACATATTCTGGTGATATCGGCTCTACTACTTGTGTCTGTTCCTCAGGTGATGTCATCGACTGCTGAATTCTTTGCAGAAGAAGAGGTGCCGTCAATTCACCCGAATCGATGTCATCGATCAACTTCTGAGTGGTATCTAAATTATCATTAAGTAAGGCCTGAGTCCTGTCTTCCTCTTCAGCGGAAGACATGAGTTCCAGCATTAGCTGATCTTCGAGTCTTTCAAGAGATGTGTTTATTTGTTCTGAAGAAGTGGTCATTACTTGACTGCTATTATCATTGTTTGTGATCTCATTTGTGGCTAAAATCTGTTGACTTTGGTTTGGATCAAAAGATAACTCATTATCTATCGGATGAAGACCTGATTCAGTCCATTGTATCGCTGTTTCATTGAGAAGAACCTCATTATCATTGGATCCGTTGTTAGGGTTGTTATTATTGTTGTCGATATTGTTGTTATGATTTGGGCCTCTATTAGGCGACGCCTCCCTCGACATTGACCTCCGGATCTGATAGCCCCTGAAGGCGGCCTGTATTCTGATGGCGGCCTCCTCTTCATCCAGAATATTCCCGTTTTGTTCTTCGACTTGAATTATAGGCGACGGAAGCGTTGGAAACACTTCCTCTTCAGTACTCACAACCAATGGCTGATCAGTTGTGATGTTCTCCGACTCGAGTAAGTCCTCAGAATTCTTCCGACTCTGAGAAGTGATTACTTCTATTATCTGTTCCGTCTCTAAGACGGGAATTGTTTCTAAAGTCTGGACATTAACAACCTCTTCGAGTGTTTGAACAGGTGGTTGCCTTTCAATTGGTTTTACCACAAACTGATCGATGGAAGTCTTGCAGACCTTTTCCTCGACGCCCCAAATGTTCTTAATCTTCGGCTCCGGCTCTGAAAGAGTGGTGACATTCGCCAACTGTTCCTCTTTGACATCGTTTTTAAACAATTCTATGGCGAAGATCTGGTTTTTGGTCTGATTTTTGCTCAACTCTTCATCGAAGGCCGTCTTTACGACCTCTTCCTCGAAGAGCATTGAATCGGTTTTTCTTTCTTCGACTTTAGGTTTGACCACAGCTTCTGAGGATTCCTCAATTTTATGCTCAGAATCAGTTGTCTTTTGTGGTTCTGTCATCTCTTTGACGAACTCGTGGAAGGAATTCCTGATTATCTCTTGAGTGGTGTTTTGTGAGACAATTTCAGCCGCTTTGGTTTGAATCGATTCTTCATTAGTCTGTTCTTCAGTTGTGTTTTGGTTATCATCTTTGGTGTCATTGTTGTCGAGAATTGCGTTAAGATTTGCCAAAACCTCCGACTCTTGAGAGTTGTCTTCAATGTTGTCACCGATAAAACTGTTGACAACATCTCTGATCGGTTCCACAACAGAGGACTCGATCTTTGATTTGTTTGTTTCGACAAAATTAATGATAGACTCGGACTCAGTCTCTGACATCAGGACATCGAAGACTCTGTCGACAACTCTGGCATCAGAGGCCATAATCCTCGAGAAGACGGGCTGTTCTTCGGTGGGCTCGACGTCCAGAATGTTTTCTTTGCAGACATAGGTCTCAATCACTTTGTTATCGTTGGAGTCATTCAGAGGAATGACTGCTTCGGTGAGCGGTCCGTTGATTGGCGGCTGAATGGGCGCCTTCTGGTCATCGATGATGTCCTCGACTTTGTCTTCCAAATGTTGGGACAATTTCTTCCATTTTTCCAAATCACTCAAAGGACTGAGTGTCTGACCCTCGAAGTTCTTAGGCGGCGGAACCACTGATACATCTGTGAGAATAAATTTTTTTCTAACTATTAAATTTTGATCAAGATAAATTCTAAAGTCGATTCTAATTTATATCAAATAATTTGAAATAACCAAGCTACAGTAATTTTTAAATAAGGTTCAAAAATAGAAATGAATTTAAAATGATACTAATTAAAACTGGTCAAAAAATTAAAGGATTTACTTTTTTTAATTCATAAAATAATTACCCAGATAGTTTTATTAAATGAACCTATTTACTTGAATAAATTTTCACAAAAATTAACTGATTCAAATTTTTACCGTGAATTTCAATATGAGTAACAAATAATTTGCTTCGTTACCAATTATTATATAAATAAGACTTTTAGATTAGCAAGCTGATTTTTAATAACTGTAACATCTAAATTGACAACTGATACTAAAATTAGCAAGAAACTTCTAATTATTGGTAGTATTGATTGTATTTTAACTTAACTATTTCATCTACAAATTTAATTATTTTATGAAAATTCCAAAGGTTAAAAATTACCGTGGTCATTTATTTTATAGTATTTGAACTAGGACATTTTTAAAAATATTTTCGAATTTAATTCTATAAGAAATTTACCTTCGTGATCAGCAAGAGCAATTTCTTGTTTCATGTCGTGGACCTGTTTCCGGGCCAAATACCCTCTGACACCGGCCTGTATTTTGACGACCGCGTCCTCCACCTCAGGGGTGAATAAGTTTGTGTCGATCTCTATTTCATCCAATTGGATATCTTGGTATTTCTCCTCCAAAGGATGAGGCGGTGCTGCGTCCACCTGAGTCTCAAATGTTGTTGTGTATAATGTCTATCAAGATCATTATTTTGTTAAATTAACATGGTTAAATTTTAAAGTTTCTATCTTTCTAATTTTTAAAGATATCGAGGAAAGGGAGGAACAACTCTTTGAGAGGGAGTCAAAGGTGACTGTTTGGAGTTAGAGCTCAGGGATGGGCAGAAAAATTAATATTTTTATTGAAATTCAAATAAAAATAAATTTCTTTTAAAAGTTTTCAAACAAATATTAATCTAAAATTCCTCTCATTTGAGTGAATCAACAATTTTTAAATATCAAGGTCAATTAACTAAATAACTGGATTAATATTTGGTAATCGTTTAATGGAAATCCATTAAAATATTGTGTCTTTCCCCTCAAAAGTAAACAAAAAACAACAAATAAAGTGCTTTTTGAGGCCATTTATCGCTATTTAATTCTAAATCAATTAATTCTTATCCCAAATGTCTAATCAAGCGGTCGGTCCTCTAAGGAAAGGTTTGTAGTTCAGGTTCATTTAGTATTTTCCTTTTTTCAATACTGGTTTATGAGCGAGCAATAAAAACTCAATTATTACTGCAAAACAAATAAAATTCAATGAGTTATGAAATTAGCTTGTTCAATTATTATCAATTGTTTGTTATTTGTTTTTATGGACGTTCCGGCTGAGCTCCGACCTTTAAACTCATGCTGTGCACTCAAATTTGGCTTACCTTTTCTTTGTCATCTTTTTTACTTGCTCTTTTAGCACCGGCAGCTTTATCCGGGTGTTTGGCCAGAAATGGTTTGGCACTTGTTTTCTGCAACTGTTGTTGCGTGGGCTCCACTACCGGTGTCGACGAGTGTTTCCTTATTTCCGGGACATTCGCCTGTGAGCCCGTGTTTGGCTGTGGTTCGGCTATTTTGGGGCACAGAATAGCACAGAATAAGTAATTTTAACCTTTAGTCTAGACTGCGGCCGAAAATTCGGCCAAAATTCATTTGAAATTCATTTAAAAATCAATGCCACGG
>JAQIXD010001091.1:0-17686 GCA_034699985.1 Minunthozetes semirufus
GGTGGAGGATCGGCTCAAAGCCAGCAGTCAATGACGGCTCACATTCCTAGTGATGGTTCGACATTGCCTTATCCAACAGCACCGGTATCTCAGGGCCCATATAGTGGAAGCTCTGGTCCACAACAACAACAGTCGACATCAAGTCGTGGTTCTGTTCCTCGACAGCAATACATGAGTTATAATACGCCTTCACTTCAATCACAGCCGACATCACAACAGAATCAGTCGCAAAGTAGTGGCGCTTCAATCCCTCGATATCCACAACAGTATTCGGGTTATCCTCAGCCACCGGGAGGTTATGGCAGCGAATCTGGAGGCCAATCACGTCTATCTCCATATCCATTGTCGGGACCCACCGGTCCTAATAGTCCACAATTTAGACCAGGATTTGGAGCGAGTGGTAGTTCACAACTTTCATCACTATCTCCAAGACGTCCGACAACAACACCACCTGCGGGCTCACCGATGCCGCCGTCTTCTCACACACCTGACAGCCGGCAGTCGTCGACAGGAGGCGCCAGTTCTCAGCCGGTGTCACATCAGTCGAGTTTTCCGATAAGTCCCGGCGCTAACCACTTGTCGAGTCCGGTGCAGGGAATGTCTCCCGGATCGTCAGTGCCGTCTACGCCTTCCAGTCTTCAACAGTTAGAACAGATGGTTATGCCTCACTTGGGAGGGGGAGGAGTGACAGGCAGTGTGTCGTCCAAAACATCGATACCGGTATCGACGAACACTTCTTCCTCTTCGTCGACATCTTCGTCCTATTATGGATCTGTTGGTCCAAACACTCCATCAGTAGGAGGCAGTACTGGTGGTGGAGTAGGAGCTGTAGCACCGCCTTCGCCTCAGTCGAGCGCAGTTTCCGGTCAAAGACCTCCTCCGGGAATGTATTCTCATTATCCGACGCCAGGAACAGGAATGGCTTCAAATCAATCTCAATACCCATACCATCAACAGTACCAGCAAAACAACTCTCACTGGACGGGTGCTCAGCCCAACCCATTGGGTTCAGTTGTATCCGTTTCGTCGAGTAGTAATAGTAGTGGTTCTGCGACTTCGATAACAAATACTCATTCGATGGCCGGCAGTATTGCAGGACTACAGCCACAGTCGAACCAAACACAACAACAACAACAACAACAGACACATCAGAGCTCACCGACAGTGGCGTCAAATTCTTCGTCACCTAATGTTAGTAAAGGAGTGTCCGATACAGGAAACAGTAGCGGACAATACAATTCGTACGGCAGTGAAATGAGTGGAGCCGTCAGTGCGAATGAACAGAACTTTTCTCAACAGGCGTTTAGTCGGTCGACCTCTTCATCGACTAACTCTACGCCTCCATCTTCTTCATCATCGTCTTCATCACAAGCCCTACAAAGCGGTTATTCCGTAAATCAGAGCACTAGCAATACAGGCAGTGCTTCACCATATGATTCTTCAGCAGTAATAAAAGCAGCACAACATAAACAGCAACAGCAGCAGCAACAGAGTGCAGGACAGACAGCACCAAACGATACTCAACAGTCACAACAAACATCACAATCTCAAAGCCAGACCAGTAGTGGCGCTACAATGGCGTCGCCGACACATATGTTTGACTCAATCAAAAGTCCAAATTCAGTGCCCAATTCGAGGCCAATGTCGGACCAGTCGTCTTCTTTAGGAAACGATTTGCAGCCAACACCACAACAATCAAATCAGACCCCTTCCGATCGAATGCCAAACTCTCAATCGGTTGGCGCTCAACAAACAACACAACAAATGATGGGACCAGGAGTTGGTCCACCAGCTCCTCCGCCTCCTCATTCTCACCCGCAATCTCATCACTCATACCATCAGATGATGCATCAGCACAACCAACAGCAGCAGCAGGCAGTGCATCAGTCATACCCTTCTCAGCCACAAATGGCTAATTACCACCAAAATAGTTATGACATGAACTATGAGATGAATGCAGTGACGGGTGATATGTCTCAGTCCGGCCATCCGTATGGCGATCCACACGATCCAAGTATGGGTATGTATGACACCTATGGAATGGAAGGAATGGGTGTTCCCTCACAAATGGGTGAATACGGCGGACATCGAGATTCTGCTGGTGATTATGGACCTATTGATCCATATTCAGCAAATTTTGACGACAGTTTTGGTGAACCTCCCACTAAACGTAAGGGTAAGGGTCGACCCAAAAAGGATCCAAACGAACCTAAAAAAGAAAGAAAGCCCCGACAACCTCGAGCTCCAAGAGGAACAGGACGAGGGAGGGGTAGAGGAAAACAAAATAATTTGGGCGATAGAATGCCTCCAATACCACCACAAGCAATGATGGGTCCACCAGATTATGATCCAAATAATTATGGTATGCCTCCAGAAAATATGGATATGTATGGCCACGAAATGTATGGACAACCAATGCCTCCTTCCCAACAATCAGGACATATGGGTCCACAACAATCACAACAAATTGGTCCAATGCCTCCATTAGGGGGTCCGCCATCACTATCAATACCACCGCCTATACAACAGCAGATCCAACAGCATCAGCAACAACAACAACAACATAATTTACAACAACAGGCAGCCCCTTCTCAACCACAGTCCTCTTCTTCTTCGTCTCAGTCTCCACCCCCTCAACAACAACAACAAACTCCTCCACAAACAAACAATTGTCAACAATCGATACAAAACATGTCATCACATCCATCACTTGCGTCAACACTTGAAGCCACTCAACCACTAAAAGAATCTTCGAGTATATTGTCTCCAATAGCGGCTGCGGCAACACCACAACCACCACAGCCTCAAACTCATAGCCAATTGATGTCTCCGATACCTCCTTCTGTGCCCCCTTTAGAGCAACCGATTCCTACAATTCCTTTAATTCCAGTAATTCCTACGATTCCTACAATTACTCCAATAATTAATGAGAAGCCAATAGAGTCGGAACAAAATCACAACTTATATGACGAGACTTTTTTAGAAGAGACGACAATCAGTGATAACAACCAATTGAATGACACGACTATGATATCAATGCCCACCGAAAGCGATGAAAACAGTGTACCAGCACTGGCTGTTGCTTCGGTTGAAGGAGATGTGATGTATAACAGTCCTCCACGACAAGTGTCACCCTGTCCTCCACCCACTACTGATGATGTGATACCTGAACCTAAAATTGATTCTTACGATTTCCTGAGTGAAGAACAGTCGGCTTCCACTCCACTGAAGGAACCAAAAGCAAAGAAAACGAAGAAAAGGAAACCAAAAAAGGAAATAATAGAGCCTGAAGTGGACCCAACTCTTGACACTACTGTTGAGGGCGAACCTAAACCACCAAAAGCTAAAAAAGCGAAAAAACGAAAGAAAAAAGGAGCGGTAGTTGAAGAGGATGTGGTGCTCACTGAAGCTCTATTAACCTCAAGTCAAGAACCATCAGAAGAAATATTAGACGAATCGACTAAAGTGTCGCAACAAACCACTGATTTAGATGACGCAACACAGGAGTCATCCCTTTGCGATTCGAGTGCAATGGAGTCGAGCACTGGTAAGAGTTCGGCCAAAAAAGAAAAGTCAAAACGAGACTCAAAGTCCAGATCAAAGCCTAAACTAAAGAATAGATCACCGAAAAAGAAATTACCAAAACTGGCGCTAAAGTTCAGTAAAAACAAGAAGAAACGTAGATTAGGGTCTTCTGGTTCACCGGATCATTCAGATCTGGAGCGCACACCTCCGCCATCACCAGATGATACGGAAACTGGTATTCAAAAGCGACGTTCCGCCAGAAATACGAAACGACAGAAATATACGGATGATATTGATCTGGATTTGTCTGAAGAGGACGAAAACAGTAATAAAAAGGACTTGACTTCTGGTGGAAATGTTTTGACACCACTACTCGATTCCAATGGGAAACCTATTGGTGACGGACAAGTCTTGAGTGTTGTGACAAATATAAATGAGGACACAATGGTTGTCGAAAAGATTTTGACTTCACGTATGGCTCAAAGAGAGATCGAAGACGATAATAATGAGAACAATATTAATAATATTGCAGAAACTGATCCAAACTTTAAGCCACAAACTATAGAAGTGGAAGAGTTTTTCGTTAAATACAAGAACTTATCGTATTTTCACTGCGAGTGGAGAACAGAAGAAGAGCTGGAAAAAGGGGATCGACGTATAGGACAAAAGATTAAACGATTCCGTCAGAAGAAGGACACAATGAATATGTTTGACTTCTTAGATGAAGAGCCCTATAATCCGGATTATATTGAAGTCGACCGCATTCTGGATGTCAATGAAATAGAAGAATTTATTGAACCCACTGCTGAACTCAAGAATATTGAGTCTGAGTCTGTGCTAAACATCAAAAGTGAATCTAAAGACGAATCTAAAGACGAAACCGAATCACAAACAAATGATTCCCAAACTATTGAAACCATTGAAACTGACAAAACTGAACCGAATTCAGCCGAGTCTTCGGTTGTGCCAAACGATAGCAGTGAAAAGACATCCACTGAGACCGACATAAGTGATAAAGACATTGAAGACATTAAGGAAGACGACACTAAAGACTCTTCTATTGAACAAAATGAGAATAATGTTGTCGTCGACGATACAGTTGTCGTCAAAAGTGATGACAAAAACCAAAATGAGATTAAAATTAATGATAAATCGGAGACCAAAGACGAGTCAATGGATACGACAACAGAAGAGGAGATTAAAGACGTCATTAAAGTGAATCAAACGACTGACAAAAGTGTCGAATCCACAGAAGAAGAAGAGAAACAGACCACAAATGAGCCCCAAACCAGAAAAGTGAAACATTATTTGGTTAAGTGGAGAGCTCTAGGCTATGAGGACAGCACTTGGGAACTGGAAGATGATTTGGACCCAATAAAAGTGGAACAGTTCTGGAAATTCCGGAAAACACCGCCAAAAAATGAATGGAAGCCAAAGCGTAGACCAAAACCAAGTGATTGGAAAAAACTGGATGAGTCGCCGGTCTATAAGGGAGGCAATACTCTGAGGGAATACCAGTTGGAAGGAGTCAATTGGTTGAGCTATTGCTGGTATAACGGGTGAGTTGTTTGAGTTTGAGTTTGAATACTAGTAGTGGTGGTCATAGACTACTAGTATTTGATAATAAATGTATAACTAATGACTTGTATTTGGATTTCAGTCAAAACTGCATATTAGCCGATGAGATGGGTTTAGGCAAAACCATACAGTCCTTAGCGTTTGTTAACGAAATTGTTAAGTATGGCATTCCGGGACCCTTTCTAGTGATAGCGCCCCTCTCGACAATTGGTAATTGGCAGCGAGAGTTCGAAACCTGGACTGATCTCAATGTGATTACATATCACGGAAGGTATGTGTGAATTGTTGTGAAGAGCTGTTGTCAACTGTTATTAACTGTTTTTAACTGACCTCTGATCTTATTAATAGCTCTGCCTCTCGTAATATGCTTCAGGAATACGAAATGTATTACAGAAATGAGAAAAACGAAAGAATTAACGGAATATTCAAATTCCAAGTTATGATCACTACTTTCGAAATAGTATTAACCGATTGTCTGGAGTTAAGGGAAATCCATTGGCGAACGTGTGTTATAGACGAAGCACATAGACTTAAGAACAGAAATTGTAAACTCTTAGAAGGTTTACGTCTTCTGGATATGGAACACAGGGTTCTATTGACTGGAACTCCACTACAGAACAATGTTGAAGAGTTGTTCAGTTTATTGAACTTTTTAGAACCGACACAATTCACTTCAAATGAATCATTTATGTTAGAGTTTGGAGATCTCAAGACTGAGGCACAGGTGGATAAACTAAAAGCCATTCTCAAACCAATGATGTTGAGACGACTCAAAGAAGACGTTGAGAAAAGTCTGGCCCCAAAAGAAGAGACAATTGTTGAGGTATGTGATAGTGAGACAAGTGATAGCTATTGATAAAAGAATAGTCTTATGTCTAATACATGTATTAATTGATTGTATTTTTAGGTCGAACTGACAAATATCCAGAAAAAGTACTACAGAGCTATTCTGGAGCGAAATTTTGCGTTCCTAAGCAAAGGTGGAACCTGTGCTAATATGCCTAACCTAATGAACACAATGATGGAATTGAGAAAGTGCTGTATCCATCCCTTTCTGATAAATGGTGCCGAAGAACAGATTGTTTTGGAATACAGACAACAACACAGCGGAGAACAGGAGACGACTGTTAATGCAATAGTGAACGCATCCGGAAAACTGGTACTCATAGACAAACTGTTGCCCAGACTCAGAGCCAATGGTCACAGAGTTTTGATTTTCTCACAAATGGTGCGCTGTTTGGATATTTTGGAGGACTATATGGTTCAGAGGCGGTATCCATACGAAAGAATCGACGGTAGAGTTCGAGGAAATCTACGACAGGCAGCAATCGATCGGTTCTGTAAACCAGACTCCGATCGATTCGTGTTTCTTTTGTGTACTCGTGCCGGAGGTCTGGGCATAAATCTTACGGCAGCCGATACTGTGATAATATTTGACTCCGATTGGAATCCACAAAACGATCTTCAGGCACAGGCTCGATGTCATCGTATCGGACAGTCTAAGGCAGTGAAAGTGTATCGACTTATTTGTCGTAACACTTATGAGAGAGAAATGTTCGATAAGGCGAGCCTTAAGTTAGGTTTAGATCGAGCTGTGCTCCAATCTATGAACACATCTAAAGGAAATACAGCCGATGGCGCCCCAATGACTAAGAAAGAAATAGAAGACCTCTTGAGAAAAGGCGCGTACGGAGCACTCATGGAGGACGACAACGCAGGCGACAAGTTTTGTGAAGAAGACATCGAACAGATTCTTCAAAGAAGAACACAGACTGTGATCATTGAGAGCGAAGGAAAAGGATCTACATTTTCGAAAGCGTCGTTCGCTTCATCGAGTAATCGATCGGACATAGAAGTGGATGACCCAAACTTCTGGGAAAAGTGGGCCAAAAAAGCCAACTTTGATTTGGACGAACTCAAGGGTAGAAATGAACTGATAGTACAGGAGCCCCGACGCAGGACTCAAACTAAGCGATTCGGTGCTGACGATGCAGTACTCGATATGTCTGAACTCGAGACCAGTGATGAAGACGACGACTCAGTTAGTATGAGGACAAGAGGAGGACGAAATCGTTTGCCCAAAGGAAAGAAATACAAGAAAGGAAGGGGCGGTGGATATGAAAGAGAAAGAGATGAAGACTATATGCAAGAGTTCGGTCCCGGAAACTGGACCAGAGCTGAGTGTTATAAAGTGGAAAAGGGTTTACTTACATTTGGTTGGGGCCGTTGGAACGAATGTCTTGTTATGGGAAACTTTAGAAGACAATTGTCGAGACTAGATGTGGAACAGATCTCAAGAGTTTTATTATTGTTTTCGCTCCAGAACTATAAGGGCGACGAAAAGATTAAAGCATTCATTTGGGATCTGATAACTCCTAATGAAGATGGAGAGCATCGCATTCATCGAAATCACTCGGGATTGTCAGCTCCTGTTCCTCGCGGACGCAAAAATAAAAAGATGAAGAAGACTGTGGGCGAAGAACTGGAAATATCCGATTGGGCTAAGGATGAGAAATATAATCCGGACTTTCTATTAACTGATGACATGTATCGCAAGCATTTGCACAGACACGCAAACAAGTGAGTGACCATTGATTCAATCACTTTGATTGAGGGTTGACTAATGGCACCCACTGATAGTCATCCCTTAATAGATGAATGATTTTTACTGATGACTAAAGCCATGCTAATACTGAGTGATTCCTATTGACTCTATTATATACAGGAATTCCTATTCTTATAGGAATTACTATATTTTGATCGATAGTTGAGTTACAATGAGTTCATTTGAATCTAAAATCTGATCGAAAATAATGTCAAAAGAGTTACTCTTTTATTGTTCTGATCATTGATTCAAATAATAATTACTTTTGTTTTGTTTCAATATTTTCCACAGAATTCTACTTCGGGTCAGACTTTTGTATTATTTGAAACACGAGATAATCGGTGATCTTCACGAACAAGTGTTTCGGGGTATATCTGCGCGCGATATTCCAATACCTCCTCCTTTAGCCGATGGCGATCCTCCCGCCCATTGGTGGGACGAAGAAGCAGACAAGTGTCTGGTAGTGGGTGTTTACAAACACGGATACGACAGATTCAATTTGATGCGTCAGGACCCGGCCCTGTGTTTCCTACAACGGTGTGGTCCACCTGATGGCGCCGCCCTTTTAGCCGAAATCAATGCCGACGATGACTTAGGAAAGACTTTAGACGACGACGACGAACCTGAAACGCCCGCAACACCGGCCACTCCTCTGAGCCAAACAGATGGCGAAACAAATAGCACCGCCAATAGCACTACCACTACAACAACAACAACCACAACAACAACAACTCCTACCACTACTACTACCTCTACTAAGAGTAAAGTCAGTGGCGACGAGTTTAGTGATGAAATCTCTGGATCTCTGTTACCCTTCCCATCAGCTGCTGATATGAACCATAGATTGAGAAGAATAGTAACGAGTTATCAAAGAAACTTCAAGAAACAGGAGGCAAAGTTGGCTCAAAGAGCACGACATCAACAAAGACTTGAAAGACTCGAACGATTCGAGGCGGCCATCAAAGAAAGAGAACAAAAGAAAAGAGACCTTGCTCAAAAGTATGTATATACCTCTCTATTAGGTTGTGCTAAGGATATGCTAATTCACTAATCAATTGATTTATTAATATTTTTTTTACTATTAATTAATATATAATTAATTGTCTCAGGAAATGGTCGCGAAGAGAAGAGGCAGACTTCTATCGAGTTATATCATCATTTGGTGTTGAATACAATCGCGATGAGGACAGGTATGACTGGACTCGTTTCCGATCGTTTGGCAAATTAGAGCGAAAAATGGACGAAACTCTGACTGAATATTTCAAAGCCTTTTACGCGATGTGTAAACGCGTTAACGGAAGACGACTCACAGAAGAGGAGGAAAATCTTCCAATAAGTGTTGATCCGATATCTGAAGAGAGGGCCAGTCGTTGTTTAGCACGAATCGATCTCTTGAGTAAAATCAGAGAAGAAATTGTCACACATCCAGAACTTGAGGAAAGACTACAATTATGTCAGCACTCAATGGATTTACCCGATTGGTGGGTATGTGGTCAACACGACAGAGATCTATTGGTGGGCGCAGCCAAGTATGGGCTCAATAGACTTGATTTCAATTTGGCAAACGATCCGGAGTTCTCTTTTGTTGAATTATTCAAACAAATGGAAGCAAATGAAGAGAAAAATATTGAATCAATTGAACCTAAAATTGAGACCAAAAGTGAAGATATTTGTGATAATCCTATTCCTAATGAAACGGAAATCAATTCTAAACAACAAATGGATATCAAAGAAGAAGAAGAAAACAAATTAAGTGAAGACAAAGAAACTGAAATTATAGACAAAACTAATATTAAATCCGATGAGAATAAAGTCAAAGAAGAAGAAAAAGACGAAGAAAATGACACTAAAGAAGTGTTGAATACTGAAGAAAATACTGAAACCAAAACAAAAGACAATATTAATGATTCAGATATTAAAGAGTCTGAAGATAACAAAGATGTCATAAAAGGTGACGAAACGAAACCAATTGTTGAAAAAGAAGAAAAAGAAAGTGAAAAACAAATCAAAGGAGAAGTGAATGAATTGTCTGAAACAAAGTCTGAGGCATTACCTGAAGAGAAAGTCGACGAAAATGTTGACGAAAAAGACTTGAAATCACCGAAAAATGAGTCCGAATCTAAAGAGAATACTGAAAATGACTCTGAAATGAAAGACATGACAAATGAAGAACAAAAAACAGACACAAAAATGGACTCAAACGAGAAGAAAGACAAACAAATTGAAGTGAATGAAGAGAAACCACTTTCCTCTGAAACTCCAGTCCTTAATGAAAATGAAGACAAAGATGAGACAAAAGAGGATCTGAGAGAAGTAGGAGAAGAAGAAGAAGTAGAGAAAGAAAATGCCATTAAATCAGAAGAAAAATCAAAAGAAGAAGAATTAAAGACTGAAAATGAAGATCAATTGGAAGAAAAGTGTGACAACAATGAGAACAAAAAGGAGGAAATGGAGACTAAAGACAAAACAGAGGAAAAAATGGGAGAATGTGATGATAATGACAATAAAGACAATGTCAAAGACCTTAAAATAAAATCAAACGAAGAAAACGATGAAAAAGAAGACAAAGAGATTAAAAACGACATCACAGACGAGGAGAAGAAGTCGGTCTCAACTGAAGACTCAGTGGTAAAGACTGAGGAAACAGTTGACAAAGAAATGTCTGAATTAAAAACTGAATCGGAATCGGCTTCTGTTTTGACTTCTTCTGTGACTACACCTCAACCACAGTCATCATCGACTCAAGTAAAGAGTTTTCCTCGATTTCCAAAAGACAGAGTATTGCAGATGAGATTAGAACAGATCTGTCATACGGTAGAGAAGAATGAGTGGCCATCTCTTCGTCATTCATTCTTTTCTCTTCTGTCTGGTGGCCATCAATCGACTCCAAGTGTGGCCACTGCTGACAGCTCTCCTCGACCTATCTCTCCGTGTAGTCTATCGAGTGCTAGTCGTGAGCCAACACCTCATCCGACTCCAGATCATACTCCTCGAAGAGAAGCGCTGTCACCTCTTCCAGAGTTCTTCTATGCAGACAATTCTGTTGTTTCAATGAATGAGTCGGCGAGTCGTCGAAGAAGACGTAGAAGACGTCGTTTTGAAGTGGAGGCCGAACGACAAAAATTAAGGAATTTGTTGTCACAGACTATAGAACAGTCACAACAGTCACAACTCTGTTCTTCGTCGCAGAATTCAAATAAAAAGCAGACGTCACTACTCTCAGGGTCTGCCTCTCAGTTTCTGCCGCCATTATTCTCATTTCCATTTAGTAATCTTCGGTCAGCCATAAGAGATGAACTAATGACTGATGAGAAGACAGCATCTCTACTGTTGGGCTCTACATTACAATCATCTCTGGCAGCGGCTGCAGCAGCCAGTGCTCAACAGTCTGTTTCAAATTCGAAATCGTCTTCAAGCAGTTCAAAGGGTCCTCCACCCGCACATCAGAGCTCATCTGCTCGAAACGCACCAACAATGGGTACTCTAGACCTGACCGGTAGATTCAAATCTTCTCCTAAAATAGCAACACCTCCTGCACCGGCACATAAACCGGCGCCAAATAATCCGTCAGAAAATATACATAAAATTGCGGCTCAGGATGTTCTGGACCTGAGTTCTGCTCCGAGTAAACGATCCCTAAGAGGTAATTCTCCATTAAAATCACGATCCACTGGTGGTGGAGATAATTCTCAAGCTATGGCCTCAGCCACTGCCGCCTCCTCGTCGTCCTCTTCGTCAGCACTGCCTACTAGGAAGAGCTCTAAAAGGATTGGTTCACGAATCGATGCTTTGGCTCTTAATCTTCAGGCAAAGAAAATGATGGAAGAAAAGAAAACAGATCCCAAACCGAGTGATAAATTAGATTCAAGTGTTTTATCGAGTAATTTGTCATCACTTGAGAAACGTCAGGCGACGCACTTCATGGAAGAGCTTCAAAAACATTCAGCACTTCTCCAGAATAAGACTCCACCGGCGGCTCATTCAAAGAGTAGTTCGAGTTCGACATCAAAACAAATGAATGACTCTCTAATGAGTGGTAAATCTAATGCACACTTCAGTGCTTTGGACGCATCAAAACTTCCGCCTTCGAAGGCTACTGAAGCGTCGACTATCGCAGAACAGGTGGCTATCATTAGACAAAACCTCAGAAATCTATTTGAAGATCACCCGGAATTCATAGCTCAGAATCCGAGTATGGCCTCAATGGTGGCGGCGTCGGCCGCAAATGTATTCAATCCTAACCTGAATATGAACTCAATTTCATCGATTCCGGCAAATGTAAGTCAATTGAAGTCTTATTTAGTGTTTAATAGTGTTTAATGTTTGAGTGATTTTATGTTTGAATTATTTTAATTTAATTTCCATTTCAGACCGAATTATTAGAACTGCCCGACAGTAGAAGGAGTAGGAGTAGACGCTCACGACTGGATCCATCACAACTAGATATGCAACACTTGACAGGAGAAGAGAATGTTTCTGTAATTAACAGAACGACCGGAAAAAAAGTAATTCCTATTAATTGTAAAAATAATTATTAATTATTAACCATTTGTTTAACAAAACAGATAACCGGATCCAAAGCACCGCCACTCAAACATTTAGCCGAATGGCTCGACAAGAATCCAAAGTTTGATGTCGACCCCAAATGGAGTCCTATTGTCAATAAGGAAAAGGCGGCCACTTTTAAGACACCTGTAAGTATTGAATAGTTATTCTGTGCTCTGTTTTATTGTTTCATTTAATTTCTTCTTTCATTCAATTGTTTACTAATTTTTTCGAATAACTCTTCTTTACAGACATCTGTGGCCAGCGTTGGAGTCAGAACCAGAACCAGTGATAAGAGAAGTTCAAGTATGAGTGCAAACTCAAGTCTGAGTGCTTTGGCATCCAATCTATTGAACAACAGTTCCAATACCTGTGTCACCAGTGGTTCGACGAGTAGTTCCTCCAGTAGTAGTTCTCGTCGTCAAACAGCGGCCTCACTGTTGGCCAGTGGTTACGGAAACTCGTTTGGAAACACTGCCGTCTCATCCAGTGGTCTGAGTTATCCGTCTTCGGCTGCTCTCAACTCATTTAATGCCAATCTATTAGCGGCCGGTTTTCCATCAATGAAGATGTTTATGGACCAAACCTCTGGATCTTCCACTGCCTTGTCGTCTATGACAACGACGTCTCCTTCCTCTTCAAAGTCAACTTCAACATCGGGTTCGAATACAACGACCACTACTTCGTCATCTAATGCTCCGCCGCTATTCTTTCCATTTGGAGGACTGGCGGGTATGGGTTTGGGTAATCCGTTATTTGGTTTTCCCAGTTTCAATCTGCCCGGACTTACACCCAGTTCTAGTGCTATGACTGGAACCACATATTCTAGTGATAAGAAAGACAATAATTCTGACAACAATTCTATGAATGAAAAATCGTCGTCATCTGGAAAGAGCTCTGGAAAGTCGAGTAGTAGTTCCTCTAAAAACAAGAACAACAGTAGTTCGAGTGCTCTAAACTCTAGTGGACTGTTGGGCTCATCAGCTGCAGCGGCAGCCGCTTTGGGCGCCGGTTCGCTACCATTCTTATACCCAAATCCAAACTTCTTATACAATCCGTTGAGTTTAAGTGGATTCTCGGGTCTGAGTGGTTCGCCATTCGGTTTATCGGGACTTATGAATGGTTTGGGAGGTCTTAACACAACCGCAGCTATGAGTGGTTACAATACAACTAATACTACAAACTCTTTGGCCTCTCATTCAAAGACTAAAACAACTTCTTCATCAAAATCATCGAAATCTTCTGCACACAGTGTGATACCCACCAGTAGTAGTAGTGGTAGTAGTGCTCCATCAGGACTGTCTTTAGCCAGTAGTCTGTTAGCCAGTGCTGGAGTACATCCTTCGAGTGCTGCCGCGGCCGCAGCTATCGGTGATTCAGATGATGATAGTCTTAAGTCACTGATGGGTAACGACGATGACGACGACGACCTCAACGGTGACTTTGATGACAAAGATATTAACGATGGCTTAAACTATGAACAGGAATCAAAGAGTGCCACCAATAAGAAGAAGAGTTCTTCGTCTTCGAAATCTTCTTCTAATAATTCTTTACAACAAAACAAAACCAAAACTAAAGGCAACTCTAATTCTACCTCAAAAGTGTCCCACAATTGATGGCCAATAGATTCAAGTGATTGACAACTGATTAATACAACCGACCGATTGATTGACAAATATTTAAGAAATGAAATAAAAATTAGCAAAAAATGTGATATTTTTAACCCAATTAACGGCAATTAATCCCTGAATTTAGGGTTTACTGACTATCGACTATCGATTCGCTGCTTAACTCTATTCTTAAGATTAAGATTTAAACCCAATTCTGATCCAATTGTGCTCTGATTTGATGTCAAATGACTGTCAAATAATGACTGCATTTCTGCTGCAAATCATTAGTTATTGAAAACAAAACAAACATTTAATACAACAAATCGTGATATAAATTATTGAAAAAAAATTTAGTGACAATTATCTGCTGCTGTGCTTATGCTGTGCTTATTATCTGCTGTAAACACCACTCTATTTGATGGACAATATGTTGAAAAATAATTCATTACTTCATTATATAAATGTACAGAACTTTTATATTATTATTATTCGTCACTTCATTACTATTATTATTAATTATTATTATTATTATATAATATTATTATTATATTATTATTTAGTGAAACAATTGTTCAGTTTATTAGAGCACCGAAACTATTTTCACCACTAATTCTGATGTCGAGACAAAACAAAACAAATCTTTTATTTGATTTTAAGTGAAATCCTTTTTATTGTAAAACAAATGGTTGTTATTATTATTCGTCGGTTTTCTTAATAATTGTCTTAATTTAGTCCCAAAATAATGTCCAAAAAGAAAATTATCCCAAAACTAATTATTCAATCAATTTGTTGTTCTGAGCTTTTCTACTATCCATTCAATTATGAGTTTATATTTATTTTTCAATTTTTTATTCTCAGTTTAATTGAGTTTTATTTTCTTAGAACTTATTTTATTGTAAATTCATTTTCATTACCAAAAAAGACTATTCAGTCAACGATTATGTCATTTAATTAATTATTTAAATTTAAAATCAAATGAAATAATAATGTATTTTGGAGTTTAAAGGCTGTGCTCAACACTTATGACTTAAGACTAAAGATTTTAATTAAGACTTTATTTCTTTCTTTTGGTAAAAATCATACAATAATTGCTTAATATTATTGTTATTATAATTAATTTACTTTAAATTGAATTTGAATTTAATTGAATTGATATTAAACCTAACAATTGGTACAGTATTTACATTCCCCTCAAATGTATACTCAATTTGACTAAAAAGTTGTCATTTTTCGCACTAAAAACAAAACCACAAAAAGAGTCGCGCTTTCAATGAATCAAATTAAGTGAAGAACCAATTATTTAAAGAAAGTATCCATAAATCTGTTTATTATTTGACTATTATTTGATTATTTGGAGTTTTATTTACTTTTTTTTTGTCAATGAATTAAAAATCAAATGTTTTTATGAATAACTACTTAAATAGTAATGATTTTTAAACCCATTCCTACTCTCAGTTGAGATCAAGTATTGTATTTCACAATAGAATCGGGTTTTGATTGATTGATATCTGAATATTGAGCTCTTCCTCAAAACAAGACTAATAGTGCCTTCAAATGCAAAATCAATTTTAATTGTATTCTCAACTGAACTGAACTGAAATCAACTCAACTCTCGATTAGATTAAATAAAAAAACACTTTTATTATCTGTTTATTTAAAAATTGTGCGAAAAGGACAGCTCAGGACAGCTCAAAAAACTCCAAAAGAATAGTACTACTACTCTATGTTAGCCTCTATTCTCTGATTGTATGCAAAACTCTTTTATAATTTACTTTCTTTTGATTCAATTATAAGAAAATATCATTTGTTTTGTTTTGAGTTTCGGTACAAACAGTTGTAAACTCTATTCTGTCATTAGTTTTGGTTTTATTTTTAGTATTTATTAATTAATTTCTATTTTAGTAATCAATTGAAAACCTGTCGAACAGTATTGAAAGGGTATATAAAGTTATAAAAAACTATTTAAAACTTGGTTTTTGTTTTTTTTCAAACATAACATCACTTCTTCCTCTCAATCATCAGAAAACTCATTAAAGACATTACTTTAAGAAAATAAAACATTAATTTATTTCAAATGTTATATAAGTCTCTGTAAAAGAAAAGTGAATTAAATGAATGCCTTTTAATTGAATGATGTTTTGCAGTGAAATACAAATACAAATGTAATTAATTTAAAATCTTATTCTGTGTCTCACACTCTATCTCTTGACATCACATCTGATCCGAAATATCTGCTGACATCACATCAGATCAAAAGGCATTCAATTATTGTGTAATAAATAATATCTTTAATACTATTTCCATAAAAAAGCATTATTTGGTTGAAAACAAAACAAAATAAGAAAATCCATTAAAAATCATCTCTTCTTTTGTTGTGAAAAAAAAGTGTTTCATTACTTCCTATTAAATGAAAAGAAAAGAAAACTTTAATTCAATTACTAATGTATTAGAGAAATGAAAAGTTAATAATTGAAACACACTTTCAATGAATTGAAACAAAATTTGTGTATAAAATAAAAATGAAATAAATTTTTGACTTTTAGTTAATACAAAGTTTAGTCAACTTTTAATAGAAAGAGTAAAAAATGATTCAAATATTAGATCTGTTTTAATATTAAACGACAAAAAACTGATTCCAAACAACAAATTGTAATTAATATTAATTATTATTATTATTATTATTCAAAGACTAAAAACATTTTAATTAGTGTTTGTATTAATTGATTGTAATTTCGACGAAAACTTTTTGAGAATACAATACAAATGCGATTCATATTTAAGTAAAAACTTTTTAAACATTTTATTTATTTTCAAAAAAAAAATTCAAAATCTCTTCTTTCGATTCAATACTCTATTCCTTTATTCTGTCCTCAATTGTGTTCACCAAAACTCTATTTCAGCGCTAATCCATTGAAATGAAGACATCTTTTCAGAGAATTATCAGAATTTTATTGAAAAACAAATTTATTTTCATTTCTTTTGATAATTAATTCAAACATTACTTTAAACAACACTTTAATTGTTTTAATACTTATTTTGATTGAGTATTAATAGACTGATCTCAGAGGGAGTCAAAGAAGACGTTGGACTCACTCTTCGATATCTGTTTAAATCAATTGGAGTTCTCTCTGAACCCGAAGAAAGATTTTCAGACAATAAATGTTTGTTCAAAGTATAAGTCATTGGTTTCATCGGCGGTAACTCAAAGTCAATTATATCTCTGTTTTGTTGTGAACTCATATTTATTGAATCAATCGATGGATTCTTCGACTGAACCGATATTTTTGATCTTCTAATTGATTGCAGAGGACTAACACTTTTTGTGTCAGACATTAATCGATATACTCTTTGATTGTATGGCTGACCAACAGATGAGATCGGAGTCAGAAATCTATCCATCGAATCATCCATTAAATTGTCTGTCATTTGATTATTATTTGATTCAAAGATATTCTCCATTTGTTTCTCACTTTTGAACAAATCTTTTAAAATACTTTTATTTCCATTTCTTTGTCTTTCATTTGAATCGTTAAACAAATTGTTGAATGGATTCGAGTGTTGTTGTCTTATGTCTATCATTTCAATCCTAATTGTCTTCAATTGATTCTCGAGATTATTAATTATCTCTTTTTGTTTATTAAATTCATTTAATAGTCGTTTGTTTTCTTTCAATAACTTTTGTGTCAAATCATTTCTTTGTCTCTTCTGAAAGATCTCCACTTTTTGCAAGTATTTTAACGAAGATGTGATGTCTTTGAAGTACATCTGAATGTCTGTTCGTGTCTTTTGGTTGAGTTCAATGATTTTGCATTTATTTGGCGAA